>JAECUM010003530.1:0-108936 GCA_016617855.1 Megalonaias nervosa | reverse complement strand
TTTTTTCAGCTGCTAAATATCAAGTTCCTTTCTCTCATAAGTGACTGAAAATATATAGAAAATAAACATTTCTAACATGTCCACAGTAGACTGATTAAACTCGAAAGCTGTAACGTAGTGTCTCTTTCCTAAATTTTTGTCCTTCTTTCATCCCCTTTCCCTCTCGATACCCTCACCCTTTTAGCCCTCTCTCGAGGCTGTATGAACATATATCTAACGCAAAACCTTGTCATATTCCTAATATTACACTATGCCATATTTCTAATACAAAACAGTGCCATATTTCTAATATAACACGGTGCCATATTTCTAATATAAAACCGTGTCATATTTCTAATACAATACTTATATTTACAAATTACATGTTCATGCAATTATATCGCTGCAGCTGGTGATTCTCTGTAAACGGTTTAAGAAGTGTTAAACGATATCACGCACGTACGGATATACAGTGTCATAATATGCCCCTAGCAGTTTGAAAGCGTTGGACATCTTCTACTGTAAATTTGATCATAGACTGAAAGTAAATCTGGCACTTAACTCTAGCAAATAGGAAATAGTTAGGTTATCAGTCTTTGGAAACAACATATGGTGCATTACACAACTTCAAGGACATCCGATAAAACGCTTTTTGGCAATATCTTTTCTGTTATTATTCTTGCTAAGTAAGCGGGTCATATGTATCGTCCCTGACCCCAGCTGACATATTTCGTGGGAGTGTTAGAAAATTGTAACGTCACGTGTACCGAGCATGAGCAGCTGTTTTGTAAATAGAACAACTGACTGAGGTCTACACTGCACTCTTCGCTCTTTAAATGTTATATCGACTACTTATTAATCTTAAACGATCATAGATAAAGTTAACGATTCAGGGCAACAAACTTTGAGAGATATATTGAACATTACTTTTTTTCTCGCCTATCATACTGACATAAAATTAATCATTGGTATGATGTTTTAAAATTTTTCTGATTATCGTTCAAGTAGTCATATTTGCATACCTACGTATTTGTTATGTACGAATGCATGCGTGCATGTATGAATGTATGTTTGGTTGGTTAGTCGGTCAATTGGTTAGTTAGTTGGCTGGTTGGCAGAATGAATGGTTGGATTGATAAAGAGACGGATGAAAAGAACGATGGATGAATGACGGGTGGTGGTGGATGTAAACGGCGAAACGCCGTCCCATCTCTTCGGCGACCCCACCCCCCTCTTCTTTGGAAAAAATGCTGCAAACTTCACCAAATGCCACCCCACCCCCCAGGGTGGGGGTGGTCTCTCGTATAGCCAGGGGCCCTTACGGCGGCCCCGATGATATGCCTTTCTAGCAACCTGCCTAGGTACGCTAGCTTCTTTCAGATCGACACACATATTGCTGATCATAAATAAGAATAATGGGATTTTGAGATGATAATGATATAGAAAGAAAACAAAGACATAAATATTTAAAAATTATAATTTTAAATTTCTTTAAGGACATGGTGGTTTAGAGAGGTTAGTATGGGTTTCTGGTACCAAAGGCTCTGGGTAAAAAAATCCAGAGGGGACAAGGATCTGAATCCTAGCTACCACCATTAGAATTATAATACATTATAAACAGTGGCGTACTAAGGGTAAGTGGCGCCCGGGGCAACAATAATGGCCATGCGCCAGGGGCAACCTCTCCGTTGGTCCTACCCCCACCCCGTTAGTACGCTACTGATTATAAAGTCACAATGTCTTTTGATATATATATATATATATATATATATATATATATATATATATATATATATATATATATATATATATATAGGTTGATCAAGGTGACTAAACTGATATAAAGGTAGGCATCCGATAAAATTAGCACCGCTGACGAATTGTAATTGGATCTGGGATCCATTAACACAGATTTAAATGTCTTAGTCATTTATTTTTTTTAGCAGTAAGTGGAGATTCAGTGTATTAGTCACTTAATTCATTCACCTGTTTACTGGGAACAAAAGACGCCATATTAAAACATACTATAAACATGATTCAACGAATATTTCGTTCGTGTTTATATATATGGATGAGCAACAGCAACCGAGTTGTATAACCGGATCAGACTCGAGGTCGGGTCATTGAAGATTATACCGATATTGTCAGACTACAGAATAGTTGCTGTTTTGGGTTTAATGCCATTTTCAGCGCATGATTGTCTATACATGGCGGCCAGAACAACTGATATAAGAATTGATTGCCTATACATGGCGGCCAGAACAACTGATAGAAGAATGAATAGGAGGAAAAGCCTGGTAAAAACCACCGACCCACGGGAAGCTACTGGCAAGCTTTCAGACATAGAAATATTGGCCGAGCCTGAGACTAGACCCACGCGGTCAGAAGTGAGATGGCATTGATCGGTAAAGGCGAGCGCTTTAGACCACTCAGCCGCCCGGGGCCTCGCAAAAGAAGTTGAAAGAATTCATGGGATAAGTAGCTTATCTTTGGCAGACTTTACTGTGATATTCTCATTTATAACCGATGGCGTTTTAGATGAAAAGGACGAACCCAATCGTGTAGGTACGGCATGAACATTCCAAAATCGCGTTGGGAATGACGACGAAAATGGCTCGGCTGTAACTAGAGTACAAGCCGCTGATGCAACAGCAGATGAAGAAAACATTTTCCCTACATCTGATGTCGAAAAATAGGTATTCTGTCCAGACTTGTATGATGATGATGATGATGATGATGATGATGATGATGATGATAACAATCCTGATACTAACTAAATTTTGCCCTGGTTGATTTTCTTTCTTGGAATGTCAATGGTATCTTTCTTGGACTGTCGATAGTCTCAATAATAAATTTGTGGATATATTATTTGTAAACTTTTGAAAAAGTCCCGAACAATTTATAGTTATATTTTTTTTCAGAAACATGGGCTACAACTAAAGATGAATTCAAGGACTTACTTGGTTCAAAATTTATTAAGGTATCTGTAAAACAAAACCCTAGTCTGCTAGGTACTCGGATGGAATATACAAGTAACGTGTTTGATGACTTTAAGCCCATATTTCTTACCTTTGATGACGTCCTTTTTCTTGTTTGATGACTTTAAGTCCATATTTATTTCATTTGATGACGTCCCTTTTCCTGTTTGATAAATCATTTCTGTCAGCTGACAAGGATTTTCTCTTTAGTTCTCCTTACATATCACAAGAAAGATCGACAGTTTATGATTAAAGATATTGAAAATGACGGTGTATTGCTATTTCATCAAAGACTACTGAAAATTGTAGGGAAGTTTCACGAAGTTTATTTATTTTTATGCTTTTCAGTGAATTTAGTAAATTCCAAGAGAAATAAGTTTGATCATTTTCATTTATTCACTCCAGTCAATAAACATCGATAACATTATGACCAAAGAATTTCATCCGCCGTGTTGTCTGTTACTTCATTTACTGTTAATCATAACGACCTGTCTCGCATGAGTATCAGGTTCACATCCCAAAAACAAGTTCAGTTTGTTTTATAGTGTGTTTTCTATTCTTTAGATGTGCTTTTTCTACGTTGAAACGTTGAATTAGGAAAGAGAATCATGTTAGTACTTATATTTTATGTGTGATTGTACACAAAGCACAGTAAGAAAGCTGATGGAAGGTACATAGTTTTATTTAACTGTACACGAATCGGTCAATATCAATGTCTTTGATACATAAATTATTCATAGTTTAAAGGAAAGATTTGTGGGAATGAATATGGAACAAAGACATACTATGATCGTAAAGGTGGTAAAAATCTCGTAAATTTGATATGATGGTGTTACAGTTTTAGATAATGATGACCATTTTCAAATCTGGTATGTGTTCTGATTAGGGCCGGTTTAACCCAATAGGCGAACTAGACGGCCGCTTTGGGCAACAGGATTCGGGACGCGCCAAAGACGAAGTACACTGTCAAATTAATCATTTATGATCATTAAACATGTAGACAAAATAATCGCCTCTACCCCCACATGATATATTTAGCCCATAAGTGACCGTGACGTGTTTATCACTTTAATTTTGTCTACCCATGTGAGCCAGTCATTGGGGGTAGACTCTCAGACGGATGTCAGTACCCCAAAGGGTTTCCAAAAAGGGCAAAACTCTTTTGATTTACTATGAATTTGGTTGCATACGGTACCGATCGATACTGCCCAGACAGGCAACTCATGGTAGAGGTTGCCGTTTCAATCGCAAAACCAGTTCTCTGCATGAAAATTTTTAAAAACCAAATAGGTTTTGATCTTTTCTAAACTGAGTCAACGCTGGTTTAAAATATTCGCTGGTGAACGTAACGGGGGTGGATACATCGCTGAATCTCATGTCGTCATTGTAGAAAGAATCTCGGAGAGGTTTTCATCTCTTGCTGCAGTTAACGTTTGGGTGTTTTCACGTGCACGTGCCATGATTCCAAGCTGGCCTCGAGTTGGTTGTGGTAAATCAGGTTAGTTCCAATGGTTTATTTCTATTTGACCCTCAACAATATTATATTTCAGTGTATAAGAGGGTCTGCTAACACCGTCTTAACGTAGATATTCATCGACAAGTGGAACGAAATCACCATCGATGTTTATTTACATCCTTTGTTAGATCACCCAACACCCTGTCGGTACATTCCGCAACCATATCGCCGTCGTCAGATTCCATCACGTAAATAATAATGATAAAATCTAATTTTAAACACAAACACCAAAGACGGTTGAAGTAGCCGCTCGGATAAATGTTGAGTACTTCCAACTGTGTTTCATCTCCAGAAACTAATCATTCTGATAATGGAACTGTGTAAGAATTTCTTAATTTACTGTCCAGATTGTAAAATATTACTCCTGGCAAAAATCATAATCAAGTTGCTGCTTATCATTTCTATTCCACCCTATTAACTTTCTGTTCCAGTTATGATAAACCAGTATGATCAAGACTCGCGCCCCTTTAAGACGTGACGCTTGAGTCTATCAAAACCACTTACATCAAAAATAAAAATAAATCGACCAGTTGCTAAGGTAAAGATATCGTTTTGTTCCTCTCCTTCTTTGATTAATATTCCACGAAAATGGCTCCTTGCAGTTATTACACGTGGTGGTGGTGTCGGTGATGATACGCCAGCCATTTGTTGATCCACTCGTCGTTTTGTTTCTGCATTAGTATCATCAACATAATTTTTGATAAACTCAACCGACACACCGCTGGCTCTGATTCCATTGGCGACAGAGAACTCAACCAGATTTGTTTACCACAAAGATGCCTTTCAACTTGACAATACTATCTTGAAAGTCTAAATCAGACGTTTTCAGTTTGCCAGTTTGATCTTCATAAATTACGATCTCACCTGGATCGGCACCAATGACAACATGACTAGTAAACTCAGACAAATCCGTTTTCGTGGAAAATCAGCTAAGATCCACATCGACACCATGTCGTCGAGCTGAGTAACTTCCATAAATGTTAATAGACATTTTGGTATAATATACTTGAATGTGAAATCAATAGGGTTGGTGAAAGCTCCAGTGCTCGCAACGCTTCAGTGACAAAATGACTGCATATGGGAGCATCCAGCGGGGTTTGTACTCGCACAGTCGAATAAAACAGCGGTGGCTTACCGTAAATAATTATCAGCTTCAACTGGCGGTGCAAGTCCATGTGAGTCAAAATACAAACTATGTTGAGGTATTACCACTTATGCGACCCAAGAGTGCCAAGTCCTGTTGATGAATCTAGGTTGACGATGCCAGTTTCACGTGTGCGTGGCATCATCGATACAAGTTCATCTCGCATAAAAACACAACGAAAATATTTGATCTAGTAAATCAAGACTGGCAAATAGACGGGTCAACGGCATGATCTTATGCGACCGGGTGATCGAAGACCTCTGCCTGAGGGTATTCGACGACTCGTGCCTGGTAATCGAAGGCCTCGTCTTTTTTTTTTGTACGACCACGAGAAGCTCTGCCTCCAACCGCCTTTTTTTAGCGACATTTCTGATGCAGTTCCGATAGATCCTAACGCTGCAGCATTTGTAACCACTGGAGCCACTGCTGGCAACAATGCTGGAATGGTTGCAAGGAATGGAGATATTCCACCAGTCTTCTGCATTTGTGTCACCTCTGACTTGGATTATTTTACCATTTTTTTTTTGGGGGGGGAGGGGGAACTATTATTAAGGAGTTCATTTTGAATCGCCCCAAACACATGTTTGTGTGCACTACGTCTATGCTGGGAACTTAGCTACCATGTCAAGTTTCCCGCAATACCAGTTGGTGGGTGTACGTCTGTGATATGTGCGAGAAATGACAACATTGAAGTGGTTCCCGACTACATAAACGATAACATACGTGATTCTGTAGGCAGTGAAGAAGATAGCACAGGCATATAGAACTTTAACGTTTCTAATTTTACCATCAGCACCTCCTACACTCCAAATTGTATCGTAGGAGTTGTTCTTACGAAACAAAGTAACCGTGTCTTCAGCTCCGAATATAACCTTGCGAACATCTCTGAGTGGAGTTGCACACAAACACTTCTGTCTGTGAATCATCAATGAGTTGTGATCGACGCTGTGCAAATCCAAGGTTAAAAGTCAGTTTGGCCCTAATGACCACAGTTTTTACTTCTGCATCATCATTAACAGTAGTATGTTCTTTTTATGTCGTCTAATTATGTTTTGTCTATGATCTGCATTATTATTTACATCTTTCAAAAACATCAAAGTTGGGCCAGCGGTTCTCATGTAAACATCGCTATATCTGACGAGTCCGACAATCGTAATGGCTACGTCAACGTTGTTCAAAATTGATTCGATTTCCTTTCCATCGATGGAATAACGTGAATAGCACAATAATTCCGTTGTTAACAGATCCCACTTAGGCGTTGCCTGTTCCAATTTTCCCTCAACTTCCAAGAATGCCTCACATGGAAGGAAAAAACCTAGATGTGTCTTGCACTTGCAATTTTATTTTTAATTGATTGGGATCCCTGGCCGGATATGAGTAGTACTGAAAATCTCTCTTGCTTCGATCCACTGACATAGTCACTCCCATATCAAATATTGGATCAAATACATCTTTGAACTTAGTCAAGCCAAACTTCTAGATTTACAGTCTCTGAATCTGAGAATAGTTGTTGAGCGGCTTCATTAATATGTTTATCAACTGCAGACGGCATTGATTCTGTCGGGCAGACCACCAAATGGCTGGGAACGAATATTAGGCCAACTGTAATATATTCGCAGTGATGCAAGTACGATCTCAAGTATGCGTGATTCCGCAGCAGTCACAGGTATAAAAAAAGTGAAATCTGGTCTGGTGGATTAAGATTGTAATCATCGAGGCGACGCTCTGGGCTGTATTTACAACAACGTGTTGCATTGAAACAGATTTCACGTAGCACCAACTCCAACTAGAGTTCAAAGACGTAATGGACGAGCAGAGATCAGTGGAACTTGTGCTCCATGTGGAGCAAAGAAGCTTACTTTTAATATACCTTCTAGGTCTATCGTTGGAATTTAAAATTCCGGATTAAAGAAAGTTGGTGGAGGCTGACATTTTCTGCTGAATTTACAAACTTTACGGGGCACCGTGGAGTAAATATTCAGTTGAAAAACACCTTTCTGGATATAATTACCGTGGACCTTGTACACGGCTAAATATACAACTTGATTCTAACAACCAACCAAAGCCTGGTGAAGCGCCTATCAACCGCGTTGATGCTACGTGTTACCTCGTGACCTTGTTTATAAAGCATCCAATGATATCCGTGGACGTCAACGCGCCGATGTGGATCTGGTCCATGACTTTAGTGCGATTAATCCAACACCGGGAGAACGAATCGAAAGATTGGTCGTCAAAGGAGGAATGAAAAAAAAATGTTGCATTCCGTTGCACTCGTTAAAAGCAAAATTATACTGATATAAACAATGGACACAAAAAGCCGGACATTGTCCAAAGTATACTACAGTCCGCGTGGGTATTGGAACATTTAGTATGGTAAAATTCAATCGTGTGATTGCTCGAGCTTGGTTGGCCGAACATGCTCTATGGCACATTTACCCACCAGTACCAAGAAAGATTTACCGTGGTTGGTTTGATGTTCAAACACCTACTGAAGTTCAACAGGACGATTTGTTATTTCTTCCACATGATCATGTCCGTGATCGCAAGGCCGATTACTTACATACAAGTATGCGATAACGCTTGTTGATGTGACCAGCAGATACAAAAAAGCGGATCCGTTGACATAAAAATATTCTGCAATTGTCGCAGATGCAATCGAGCGAATTTATGTACGCGTATCGCTCACATGGAGACGACTCTTAAAAATGGATCCTGACAAAAAATTTGTCTGATCTCTGCTATGATGTCGACCAAACACTGTGTGCGAGTACGTGTTGAACACGTAATTGTGCATCGTGACCAAGCTAATGTGGAACAGTTTAATCGTACTCTTTGTAGAACGGTTATTTAGTCATCAGTAAATGCAAGAATTATTGATGAGGCCAGAACAGTCCCAGGAATGGGTAGCGGAACTTCCATTGGTCATAGAAGCATTGAACAATGAAGTCATACACACGACTGGATTAAACGCAGGCAATGCCATTCGACAAAAAACTGTCACCGTGACTCAGAAAATGAAATGCTATCACAGCCAGCACCCTGACAACTACACGGAACTACGTGTGTTCGGTGTTTGTAAGCACCAGGAGAGTTAGAAGGTGGGCAACAAAGTCGTGCTACTGACACAGTTTGGTCCGTCGATGTATTTATGATTTTGGAATGGGTTGATACTCCAAGACATCGAACACATCGAAAACGTTACCAGTTGGGGCCATCATCACCTGGTGGACCAAAGCCTCCCAGGCGAGCATTTGTGCGAGAGCAATTGGAAGTCGTTCTAGCACATACGGAAATGCCACTAGGGTTTGTGTTGACATGTTAACTGGTATCAGCCGCAAGAGCACGATGACCAAACGCATAAGTGGTGATTTCGTCGAGGAGTATCCCTCGCCTGGTATCAAGCGAGCACAAACCCACTTTAGTGTATCGGTATACACCCATGCCTTGTTTCTTGGGTTGGATCATATTTGCAGCGTATGCAAATTCACGTCGAGACATATTCCAGATACAGTTCGTGCTTGAGATCTTTTTCCACAGTCATCTCCTGAATGGCCTTTTCAATGTTTTTGCCAGAGCTCTGCGGTCCAACCACAATCGAGTACATTTTGGGTCGCAGTCCCACATACCCTTCGATTAGTTTACCCAAGTATTCATCTTTGAACCTGCCAACCACCTTTTAATTGGAGTTACTAGGCAACATTTGTTCTTTCGGATACTCGCTGGTATTAAATTCGTTGACTCATCGGTGGTTATATGCAACAGCAACGAGCCAGTGTCGATGTACAGCATCATGATCGATCGTGATAAAACGGTTTGATCTTGTCATGGTAAAACTTATACGTGAGCAGCTTCGGCAAGCCCAGCACGGATTAGCCAACATAGATTGTTTTTGTCAGCGTTAGTTTTGACGTTTTACTGTGAACGGCAACAGGTCCACCATCAAAGATTTTCTTGATTTAAAGGCCGGGTCCGCAATGAGTCTTCGAAGTTTGTATTGCTCAGTATCAAGTACAAGATCGGTTCGAATTCGTTTCGCAGATTTTCCATGGTTTTCCCAAACACGGCATTGCTCATGAGTTAAAACCCTTTCAAAGTCAGAAGTGACCATTTTGTGCGTAGGTCAGTATTAATCTGAATGTACGGTGCCATCCACGCTTTTTGACGAAATCTAAGTACTCGTTGGATTTTTTGTTACACGCATACCCGATCGCAAGCTCAACTGCAGATTACGCACGTGTAATACATTATTGTGCTTGGTCCAAAGACTTGATACCAGTGTTGTATATCAGTGTATTTGCGGCCAGACTCATCGACGATCGAGCACTGATAGGCGGACAACCATGTACCAGGCACCGAAAGTACTTCTGGTGCCATCGGATAATCGTTATGAGTCTCGTGTAAATGCTCAGGATACTCAAGATCAACTTCAAGATAGTATCCGTGTCCCTGCTGATGTTGTGACCATGCACGTAATTTTGTAGAACAATGTATCTCAACCCAAACCCAGCGACGAGAAGTAATGTGCGGGATCGACTTGTACGAGTGCATGGCAGTATCACAAAATTTCTCAAACACTTCAGCGAGCAAAAACACATCAGCGCGCTGATACATATCGTGATAGTCACCGAAGTTTTTGCACTCGAATGCTGACCAAACATTGTTTTCTTTGCATGCTCATAATCATTTTCTGAACTACTTTCAACTGACAACGATGAATGAAACGCTTCGATTTGTGGCAACTGAATTTCAGCAAGTTTATTCCAGTCACTCGTGTACTCGTATATATATATATATATATATATATATATATATATATATATATATATATATATATATATATATATATATATATATATATATAAACACCTGTCTGTGGTCTGTATTGGTTGGTCAGTATCGACGAGTGATTTTGAAATTTTCCGCCGTCAAATTGTTCGCTAACTTTTCGAAGGACGAATTCAACAACTGTGTGGAATCGATAAACTGCAATTTTGTCCCAGCCGAAACGTCATGTATTTTTCCGTGTTATTGGGGATCACGCTTATCGGTGAGTCTGATGTCGTGGCTACTGCTTGTATTGTTAAGCGTCCATCATATACATGCAATTTATGAAGCAATACAGGGACTTTTGTTTTGTTGGGGTAAATTCTCAACTGCAAATTACATGTGCTGTGTGCGGAACCTCTGTACGTAACAGTGATATGACAGTGACCACGAACTTTGGAACCGGGACGTTTGATTTCAATTTTGGACGGGCTGAGTATTTTTATTGGTGGAAGGATTGCCCATCAGTGAAAGCTTTTTCACCAATCCAGCAGCAAGTGGCTGTGTAAAACGCATGAATATTATCACCAGCCATCATTATGTCTACTAGTGAATAGAGCTGCTGACGAATCAATTTTGATGCAACTTCGATCGATCTGAGAAACACCTCAACTGTGTTTAGTGCACTGGCGCTATGGGAACGATAAAGGATTGGCAGATGTTTTTGCATCACATCGAACTGCTATATACAGAACCCGCATGCGATTTGTTCGGCAATGTGCACTGTTTGATCGAAAGTATCATTATCAGAGGTGGGCGTAGAGTTTTCCACTGAAACATTCAGGCATTCAAACTCCGCATCGAAGATATAAAGGACTTTCATCTTTCGTTGTACTGGAATAAATTTGACGCGTTTACTAGGCTCTGGCATCATTGTTCGCTGTGGTTCTTCACTGATACCACCACAGTAAAAGTCATGATTGGTGAGCAGTTTTTGAGTCTTAAATACATGCATCCAACGTCTGCATGGTTATTTTTTTTTTTACCAGTGAGTACTTACTGTGTCTGTTAAGCAGTCGAGCAAGATCCTTTAGCCATAAGTAATGTGATATCTAATTATTTCATTTGACTCATCAGCAACATATCAATCTGAATTCGTCTATTCCGTCCACAGGGAGACAGTGCCAGCGAATAAATACCTTTGTCATAAGTGAACACATTAACAGAGATACTTGAATTAAGTATTTCAAATTTGTTCCGTTCACCCAGAAATTGTGTTAGTATTTCCGAGGCAGGTCTTGATTGCCACTAGCTGGATATAGCGTCAACAAAACTGTCTATTCAAAACATCTGTTGTCAAAATTTTTACGCCTATAATTGACCTTGGTGGAACCCAGTTTGGTGTTGCTATGCAACTGTATCCACAAAACGGATACAGTAAGAGATGTACCTCTACTTGGGAACTTCTTTTGAGAGTCCATCCCGATCCTGTATTGAAGTATTTCTCCAACGTTTCGAGAATCTTTTTAATACCTCCGCCAATTTCTTTATTGATGAAGCTGTCTTTTTTGCGGTCACCACTATGAATCCATGGGTGGTAGTTTTAAATCCATCCTTGTCCCGACTAAGCGGCAAAACCAACTGCTCGCCAAGGACAATATCTACTGGAATCCTAGCATGACCAAAGTTTTGAAACACCGCTACGATTCCTGAATATTTGTTAATAGTTGTCGAGCGTTTGTATGTGAGTGGAATGATTACGATGTGATTTTTCAATACGCCACCACGCTTTTGAGATCTGAATTCTAGTACTTGTGATTGTTATGATTTTGCATGAACATACTCAGCCTCTTCAGTAGCGTTAGCAGATGCAAGACGTCGGCGACGGTTTTGTTCATACTTACCTAACACTGTAAGGATGTCAGCTTTTGTTGCACCCCTTGTTATGCAGATGGTATGCTTACGTGCACAATGTTTTAATTGTTGTACCGTTGTTGTATTTTGTAATCATTGTTGTTATTGCTTCAGGGCATCCAGTGGTGGTGGTGGATTCAGTACATATATTGGCCTCAATTATTCGAGTATATCAGCCACTCTCATACGACTTGGTATGTATATTCCATGCTGTCGTACGAGCTGTTTTAGCTGTGGCACAGTAGGCACACTGATACTAAGAGGAGGGTGAAGCGTCGCTGTAATTGGAAAGTCTGACGATGACTTGTTTTATTTTTTGTGTTTTATCAGGATCAGAAAAAAAACTGCAATCGCATTAGTCCTGGTTATTATTTCATTTATTTCTGTTTATTTCTTTTATATATTGTATCTGTCTGTGCTTGTGCAGCCACAGATGCTTGTGTTTCGATTTATTTCTGCGCTTTTTATAGCATTCACGAACAGATCCACAAGGCTGGCAAAGTTGAACATGTGATTTGACTCCGATGCCACGTTTAATTCAGGGCCGTGCCACTGGACCATCACGTAAGCCTGCGTATATGTTTTACAATAGAAATTATGGCATGTTCTGCCACAGAGTTCGTATTTTACAAGGGAGACAACTTTGCATTTGTTGCGTCCCAATGCTATGCCTATACAAACAAGCGACGAGCGCTTTATCTAATTGGAGAAAACCGCTGATGCGTCGATCGCCGCTTTATTATCTACTCTGCTGCAACGTCTTTAAGGTTAGGCGGATAGAAAATATCATAAAATATACCATCACCGTCACCATTATCATCTTGCGGATGTATGATACATCAAAGTTTAAAAACAGGCATCCTTAGATAAAATACCTCATTATTGTTTTATTTCATCAAAAAGAGTTGCAAAGCCATATAAAACACATTCCAGCCGGGTTCAGATCAAATACGCTCAAATGACTCGTCACTGGGTATTATGCCAATTCGAGTTGAAAAGCTCCACTCATTGCGCTGGTATCTAATAACATCAAATTTCTGAGAACGCGGGTAAATATCACGGAGAAATCTTTGTTTCGTTGCTTTTAGAACACCTTCTGAAAATTGTTATCGGTGCTTACGCTGCCGCAACTCTGCAACGTCGTATATTACTTCATACAAGAGTTCCTCTTTTGGGGTGGGTGGGTCGATTGTCAGGGCATTCTTCTGAATACCATTGGTGTTTTTTTATAATAAGACCCAAAAGCATTGTTTAGTTAGCCTGCTCTTGAACATCCTCGTCACGGACCTCATAAAAAATGTCACTCGCTGCAGACGCAGTGGGCGAGTTATTTTTCTTTTTCGGGTATACTCTTTCATGCATAATATTCTGCAGATTCTTTTTATTTTTATTTGACTCAATAATCTGCCAGAGTTTATTTCGTTAGATTACTAAGGTCACTCCCTGGTTAACCAATTTATCAACGTGTTTCGAAATTGTTTCTGAAATGCATACAATATCTTCTGGCCTCCTTAATAAACCTCTGTGATGCATTCTAGCGATACAGCGATCTCACTTTATCCGTCACAGTTTTGACATTCCAATTCTTTGGCATGTTAATGCCGCTATTATAGACCTCCAAAAATTCCTTCAGTATACTTTGACAATCGATAGTCTGAGTATTACTATACATTTATATAAAAAACCACTGCAAGCATTTCTTAGATACGGAAATATCCACAACTCAACTATATATTTCTCTTTTTGCCAGTACAAAATTACAATTAGCCTTGCTACAGAGACTATACTGCACTGTGTAGGAATTGCTGTGGAGAAAAAATATCAGTACAGAGCTTCTGTTGACATAGTATAGTTACAATCAGTAATCCAGTCTTGTCTGTATGCAGTATCGATCGAAATAGCAGCCGCCATTGTGAGTTGCCTAGGGAATATCGATCGGTACCATATCCAACCAAATCCATAGTAGTATAAAAGACTGGTGGGGTGGGGGTGGGTTTGCCCTTTTTTTTTGTTGAAATTCTTATAAGCACTGACATCCGACCGAGACTGTACCCCCCTCCCCCATGACCGGCTCATGTGGGTGGACAAAATTAAAAGTGATAAACATGCAACGGTCAAATATGGGATAAATATGTCATAGGGGTGGGTAGAGGCGAGGACTGGTGGAAGGGCCTCAAAGTGTTTCCAGAAAAGGCAAAAGCCCTACTGTTATACCTCTTTTCCTTATTGAAATATGTGAAATGCAAATAGTGCAGTGCAATAGTAAACACTGCTAACATTTATGTCAACTAGAGAGGCATCAAGACACGCGTGCTAAAATATTAAAACTCGATTGTATGACTGTCAATACTTTTGACAAATAGCAAATACAAACGAGCAAATCAGAAACTTATAACATGTGCTGAAACAATTTTTAAACAAATGTGAACTATAACGTTATGGAAGTAATATATCTGTACTGTCCATTTCACAGAGTAAAAATATCTGTAGCCAGTATTGCATGAATAGCTGTTTCATATTTCCCACTTTTTGTTATAGCTTTCTTGCACGTAAGTAGCTGTAGTCGTCGGCTGAAGAGCTAGAAATTTAAACGCAGATCCCCTGCCTATTTAAAACAAGAACGATATTTTACTTAATTAAGAAATGAAATTTTCCTGCCTTTTTAAGATTGCATTATATTTTTCATAATGTTAGAATGGAATTCTCCTGCATTTTTAAACCATGAAATAGAATAATCGTTGCCTTACTACAGTAGTTAGAAAATATACACCCTAGTTCTTAAAATTTCGTAAATCTGATTGTATGGGAGCTAATTTAAAATGTGGCATAAGGATGCCAATAAACAATCCCTGCTGCAAGAATAAACACGTCTCCTCCAGCAAGTTTTTAACATGTTAAAATATATAGGTTATGTTGAATTTTAATGTAGATAAAATATATAGGTAGTTTGGAATTTTAATGTAGGAAAAATATATAGGTAGTTTTAAATTTTATTAAAGGTGAATTATATAGTTAGTTTTGAATTTTAATAAAGGTAAAATATATAGTTAGTTTTTAATTCTAACTAATGATTTTCTTTGGAAAAATTCCATTTGCAATTAGATAGCGCTTTATAAACTGGGACATCGATAATGGCACATACAACTTAAACAACGCATCTATCGTAAATATAGATAGAACACCAATTTGTAATTGAAAACGTTTACAACGTATTGTAAGAAACAGTTAGCTCAGAGTCTAAAGCAACATGATATGCATCGTCTACAATATTTTTAGCATTCGAAATTTAAAAAGTGCAAGAATATAAACATGTATAAATTAGCCGAAATATGACTGCCCAGTTTTGGTCTTATGCTGCTAATTCATACAAGTTAATAGTGTATTCTAGTCTAGGTCCTCTGTTATACTAATTTAACGCAACATTGTAACGGATTTGCTTTTGCAAAACAGTTGCAATATAACTCAATGTATATTTGACACCTGTCCTGTCTGATCGAGGCGACATAAAAAAAAAACACTTCACGAAATAAAAGTTTACATCATAACTGACTGAGCAAAGAAAATCCGTCTACGAAAGAAAACAAACTCGGTTTTGTATAGTTTTGTATCAGACCGAGACGAATTTTTATGTCTACCATAATAACTTGGTTAGGGTTTACAGTTAGGAGAATTTCTGATTAAATCTCTTTAAGTAGGGCAAGTATTATGAATTACGACGCAGCGATATTTCATGTCGGGAAAAATAGTTTACAATTACAAATGCAATCAGCTGGAGCGATACAGTCAGAGTATGCAAATTTATCCCAGTAAAGAGCAATTATTTTCGCTAATGAATCTAATTGTATCGTTCATATTACCAAGATCTTTGGATGATCACTTGTGTGGATGAAATGTTATTGAAATATGTTATTGAAATAAATTTAATTCTTGCAGCCAAGATTATATCTCGATCTTCACGGTGTAATATTTACTCATATAAACCAGTAATCTTTGAAGTGAAGTGAAGATTAGAAGAGATTTCTTCAAAATAAAAGATGGGGATCTTCATTTAAATTCCGAAAGGGGTAGAAAAATTAAGATAATTTCGGTAGGGTTATAGATAATCTACAACAATTCACCATGGCGATATTGATACTGGCATTGATCATAGCACTGCTCTAATCCATTCTTCTATAGCCACTAGTGTGTTTATGTACCGTAAAACGCTGCTACAGACTCTTTTCAGACGGTGGGTTACTTAAGTTGCTGTATCTGACTAGGTCGGGCTGGAGTTGTTACTTTCATTTCGTTTATCTGTATTTCAATCCTCATTAATATTCTTAGTCCTGTCCTAATTACTTTCTGCTTTTAGAAATTGATTTTCATCTTGAAGCAGATTTTTGTATGCTTCGCCATTTTGAAGACAGTCCCAACACGCTTGTCTGGACTTTAGTCTATGGCGTCTTAAATTGTTGTAGTTTACTTTGGTGGCACAATTATGATGTGACAGAATGTTATTTCATAGTTTACTTTGGTGGTACAATTATGATGTGACAGAATGTTATTTCATTGTTTACGTTGGTGGTACAATTATGATGTGACAGAACGTTATTTCATAGTTTACTTTGGTGGTACAATTATGATGTGACAGAATGTTATTTCATAGTTTACTTTGGTGGTACAATTATGATGTGACAGAATGTTATTTCATAGTTTACTTTGGTGGTACAATAATGATGTGACAGAATGTTATTTCACACCATTTTATTTATTGGGCTTAAATGACACGGCAATTTAATCTGAACAACCGTTATATAAGTAGCGATTTGTTGACGCGTCTTCAGCATGGCGGCCTAACTGGACATTTTCAAATGTTTGATTTTTATATTAATGCAACCATCTTCTTTATCTTCTGTTTCTATTTTTACGATATGAACATAATTTGCTATATGTACATAGTTTACAATATGTACATAATTTCATCTCATCTATTTCTATTAGTATTTGTGCATTAATGTATTGGCCTATATATGCTGTGATACAAATTTTTGTTAAGTAGACGCACTGTAGCTGAAGTACACAGCTGTATTGTATACGTAATGCATATTGAAATTCACAAAGTCTCATAAAAGAAACGGAAACTTGTGAATACACAGTGTAGATACAACAAATACAGTGTAGATACAAAAAAGAATGTAGATACAACACATACAGTGTAGATACAACATATGCAGTGCAGATACAACAAATAGTGTGGATACAATATATACTGTGTAGACACAGCAAATACAGTGTAGATACAACAAAGACTGTAGATACAACATATACAGTGTAGATACAACAAATTAGTGTGGATACAATACATACAGTGTGGATAAAACAAATACAGTGTAGATACAACGTATACAGTGTAGATATAACATAGGTTTGCCAATTGGAATTGTTCCATCGTGATTGGATGATAATCATGTGCCCAGTTGTTTTGTTAGCCATGCATAGCTTCTTATTTGGACAGTTGTGAGCTCTCGGTTTCAAACTCATGTCAGAAATTTTAATGGAAACAAGATATTGAGGCAATTTTCTGTCGCGTAGCTCTGTAAAAGAGAAGCCACTCAGTTTATCAAAGGAGTTCATGAAATCGGAATAGTAGTCTCCCTTATTCAAATTTTCCATATTTTACTTAAATTTCTGCTACTCCCTCCTCGTTTTCGTTCTTATTTCTTTTTTCACGCTACTGCAGTTGATGCTGATGCTAACAATAATAAGAAGAAGAACATATGTGGGGGTTGGGGGAGGGGGTTAACGGCACTAAGACAATGCGGGCAATATTATGGCAATCAAAAGAAAGTCTTTAAAAATGCTATTGTGGTTATTGTTATTGTTGAGGGTTTAACGTTATTTTGAGGCATAGTATAGGAAATAGATGGCGGCCAGTATAACTGGTGAAGGAAGAACCCAGGAAAACTCCTATAGGAACCACTGACCCACGGGAAGTTACTGGCAAGCATTCTCACATACCTACATTGGCCGATCCCGAGAAACGAACCCACGCGGACGGAAGTGAGATGGTATTGATCGGTAAAGGCAAGCGCTTTGGAACACAAGGCTACACGGGCCCTCCTTCAGAAATGTAATGATACAAAATTGCTAGTAAGACTTTATAAAGATTAATTCTTTTAAATAGTCAGTAATGCCGCAAGACAAAAGATTAAAGGTAAAGGTGTTAAATTTCTTTAAATATTATATAAAATAGAAAATTTCAGGTCAAATAACAAAAGAGAAATTGAAATGTAGGGCCACAATTTGTTATACAAACCACTTTCTCTGAAAGAAGTTATAGATTGGCTCTGGCGATATTATTATCACGTATTCATTAAAAAAAAAAACCCAACAAAAACAAGCCTGTTTCACCTGCTGAACGTGGTTCACCTACTTGAAGCTGAGCAGACATGAGCTCCAAACATTATCTACCAAAGTTTGAATTATAGCTCAATAACTGGAAGAAGACATCAGCCGTTGAGAGGTAAGTTTCCAGTTCATATTAATATTTTTTCAGTTATGCTGATTTTATATATATATATATATATATATATATATATATATATATATATATATATATATATATATATATATATATATATATATATATATATATATATATATATATATATATGTATGTATGTATGTATGTATGTATGTATGTATGGATGTGTGTATCTATGTATGTGTGTGTGTGTACGCCTGCCTGGAGGGTTGGATGGATGGATGGATGGATTGATGGATGGATGAATGTATATATGTATGCAAATGTATGTATGTATGTATGTATGTATGTATGTATGTATGTATGTATGTATGTATGTATGTATGTATGTATGTATGTATGTGTGTGTGTATGTATGTATGTATGTATGTATGTATGTATAAGGTTGAAAGGTACGTCAGCAAAATGCTTAATACATTATGACAAGTTCTACAACTGTAAAGATAAATAATTGCAAAATCCCGTATAATATAAACTGTCTTTCGTCATAAAGATTTAGAGTTTCTCTAATGTCACAGCTTCACCAAGTTTCAAAACTGAGTTCATATTAAAAGCTGACTATCATACAGGACGGAGATCGATTCACTCGACAAGTGTGTGTTCTTCTGTCAGTGGACAATTGCAAGGAATGTACCATGGTTCGCCTTCCAGAATATATGCATGAATCGGATATATATCCTACACGTAACAG
The DNA here is from genome assembly GCA_016617855.1 of Megalonaias nervosa. Taxonomy (NCBI): domain Eukaryota; kingdom Metazoa; phylum Mollusca; class Bivalvia; order Unionida; family Unionidae; genus Megalonaias; species Megalonaias nervosa. Next base: position 89,427 of record JAECUM010003530.1, on the reverse strand, counting down.
GTACATTACTTCCTCATCTCTGCGGTTCGTTCTAAATAAGTGATGTTACGCGCCAGTGATATATTTAATGTAACGATACTCCTGTGGGAAGTTTTCATTCCATACATTTTGCTAAATATATTGAACATACAGATTTATATAGATCTTTTCTGAAGTCAGTATGTAGAATCCTCCATTCAAAAACGGGTGATTACAGGGTAGCTTTGGCTGCTTTACCCTTTCCGTACTATTATTACCACTGTGACTTGGCAGCCAACAGTCCTGAATGATTTTTTTTAGACTGTATTAGGGTATAATGTTTCTTAATGTTTGAGACATTAAGTAGTTTGCGAAATTAAGGTTTTTGTAAGGCTTTCAGCAAGGGAGCGCGAAAAGATGATGAAATTTGTATTTTTGAGAGGTTTCTATGTAGTTCTAAGATGTGAAAATGGCTGCAATTTCTGGGGCAACAATGTAATCATTATCCGGTAACTTGCTCGAGATGACGCTGTGGGGTCTTATCTTGGCGGCTGCAATCTTTCGAATGGCCAAGATTTAAGGCTCTGATTTCTTTTAATTTCCTCTGGACTTTCTTTCTCGAATAAATCAAATATTGTGGGAGGGGGTGATAACCAAGGTGGTGATTTTGAGATAGAGAATTTTGCGGTATTGTCGAGATTGATTTTTGCAGCTTCTAAATGAGGAAGAATTTATATTCTATTTGGTGGAATGACATTTTTTTCTGTCTAGTAGGTTTGGTATTTGGACGGCACCAAATGCAGGAGTAGATGAGTTAGGGAAAAGCTTGGTAGCAAACTGAAGAACAAATTTAGTTCGTATGAGATAAAGTGATCGTTCATTCCCTCAGTATAGATGCTTTTCGAAGGAAAAGTTGTAAACGCTCCAAGGCAAAGTTCAAGTTCCTGTTGGAGAAATTTGCAAGCAGATCCGAACACAATCGAGCTAGAGTTACAGTTAAATCTTACTAAGCCAAAGTAAGACCTTCCGGTCTGCTTCCGAATCTGTGTTTGCCGCAAATCGGATTAATTTTAGAGCGATTTGGCATTTTCCCCAAAGTATCAAACTTGAGGAAGGAAAGTTAGTTGGCGGTTGAAACATATTCTCTAAAAATTTGGTCTCGTCCACCATATGAATAAAAGGATTGTCCAGACAAATTTGAATCAGAATGAATTCTATATAATCGGCAGAAGTATATACAAACATATTGTTTTTCGAAAATGTGAACCCGTTTTCTTCTGAGTTGTATTCGACCGATATGCAAGAACGTCCGGTGCAGTAATTTCTATTGTTATGTAAGTGGTACAGGATGACACTGAAGGATACAAGAGGGAGCCTATGTTAAAAAGTGTCTAAAGATCCTGGGTATAAACACAATGTAACATTAGGCCGCCATTTTAAAATATATAGAGACAAAATGTAATGTCTAAATGCTAGTCCGTAAGTTTCACATGATGAGTCTATCGAGCTAAAATGTAACAGTGTACCATCCTGGGTCTATTGGCGGGAAATGTAATATGTGGAGTTGTATGGATTATAATAGAAATTGAAGAATATCGCTACAAAATAGCTTGGTAGGTTCAGGTCCGGCGCGTGGTGTTTTTCTTGTGTGTGCGATGAATGTTTCCAAATTTTTTTTTTCGAATAAATTGCGAATAAAACGAACAGGAAATGAAAAGGCGCCTGTGTGCAACGCGCACTTCGCACACGCAACCAGCCGGGTTTGGGTAGGTTGCAGACATTATGTTTGCAATAAACATTGTCTAATAAACCAGCCAAACTGAGTTATTTTCAGATGTGTGACAACTTTAATAGCTTTACTGTCAGTCAATTGTGTTTCGCTTAAGGTGAGCACAATTTTCATTCATTAGAGTAATAAATGTTACTATCATGATAGCATACACTGATGACATTTTTACTCTAGGGTCAATGTACTTGTTACAAAGCGTATCGTCCCGTTGATGAAACTGACATAGTGCAGAACAAATTTAACAAATTTGTGAAATTGTTAAACCGGTATTTTGCCGTGCCAAGAATTTTGGTCATGTTGTAACACTTTATTCATGCTGGATGTCAATTGGCTACCTTATTTGTTTGCTTTATCTATGTCATGCGTGTGATTTATTTAGCCAAATGCGAACAAAACAGGAGACGAAGTGTTGTTCTTGTTTTGGCAAGAGCAACATAACGACTGTGTCGTTCTCTTTTTCACTTGTGGTCTGTAACCGCTGTCCTGGCTCGAAAAACTCTCCTCCTTGCTTAATTCCATGACTTTGTCTTTTCATATATTGCTTCTTCTTCTCTTTCATATAGTGTCCGTGAATTCTGTTCTGGATTAAAATCATCATCCGTTTTATCTACGTTCATGACGTGATGTTGCACATCTTTCCGTCTTCTTCTGCACTTGGCATCTGTACCAGCTACTGGTCTGGATAGCAAGTACCATATTCAGCTATTTCTGTAGGCTCGTGTTCCATCTGTGTCATAGTCTAGGATCAAAGCTGTCAAATTGTTGATTTCCAGAGTATTGTCGTATTCCACATACAAAAGGACATTCAATGTGTTCACCAGAGCCAGTGCAAACTGATGTTCTACAAGAAGTTGGCCGGATTTTTTAGGGCGGAAATTTTCTTCGTGGCAGCATTGACCTGGAGTGAAATCAAATCCCCACAAAGTATATCCTCCTGAATAATCTTTCTACAAAGTGCCGTGATTGCTGTTGGTTCCTATTTGTCCTGTAACTAAAATCGTGTCAGGGCAAAGTTAGGTCCAGAGGGTCTGATACACAACGTCTGAGCATCCCGGGCGACATTTATCTAGGACACATTGAAATGTTGGAACTCGGAAAGGAATTTGATCCATAGCTCCGTTTAAGGCTGCATTGCCAACGATGCCAAAGATAACGTTTTGGTAGTTGACTTTGGTAAAAATGTGTTACGAGTCTATGCGCTTCAAATAAGTAACAGAAAAGAGTGAAAGAAAACAAGCTTTGTAAAATTTTACAAATAATTTATTTCCCTCGAATACAAAATGAAAATGAGAAAAAAGAACTTACAGTATTGCGAATTAAATCCTAAAATAATCAAATAATTACAGACCCATGTCCTAGTAATTTAAAGTCCTGAATAAACCTCAGTGCCAGTCCCGAAGAAATCAAAAAGCTGAAGGCGATGACGTGTCTGTTGTATCTTATAAAGTGTTGCTGTGTCAATAGTCTTTTATTGAATCTCAATAATATAATTCCAGGTTTGAATTAAGTATAAATTCTAGTGAATGTCTTATCCAAGAATTTTGTCGGAGCACTTTTGAATTCCAGAGAAAATAATCACTTGAATTCAATAATTTGAAGAAAATAATATTTACCCCAACTGGTCACAACATAATGCAACTTGAAAGTGCTAGATGTTAAAGCATGAATGAACAAGTTCTCGCAATTACAAAATTATATAGTTTTCTACTTGACTTCAGGTCACAATTAGCATTTTCCAAAAACAAAATCATTGCTTGATGGAAAATAACCTTCTAGAATGATCCTGATGTTTACAAAATCAAAACCATAACCTATAAAATTCATTTAGGAAATTTAAAAACACTAACCCAAATAAAAATATTTACTTCTTCTATTAATAAAGATCTTGATATTAAGCTCATACACATAGATAACAATTTAGCTATGTATTAGTTGTTTACAAAAAATGAAATAAAAACAGTCAGTCAGGTCAAGCAGAAATGAACTCAGTTTGGACAAGGTCAAGTCCAGTATATAATTTTACATTACAACAGCATGTAATGAAATAATATTTTTAAAAAAATCTAACAAACAAACAATTAAATTAAATATACATAACAAAAGGCAATGGTGAAGGTTTAGACTTCCACTCGTTGAAGAGGATACTTGACTGCAATTCTGGTCAAAGTTTGATGTCGTTTCCCACTTTAGATCACACGTACAATGTTGCTTATTCGATATTCGTTTTGTACACATTAGCATTTGCCATCATGTGATAAACGACACCTCTTCGATTTTGTCTTTGACGTACATCCACACCATGCAACAAATACTTGTCCTGTAACCACATGTCCGAATGTAAATGATCCATTATTTCTAAACTGCGTCCTTGAGTGGCTTTTTTCTGGCGATCTTTAAATCCAAACTTGTAAGAATCGCCTTGTTATGTAAAAAGCTATGCCGTTAAAGACATTTAAAAAGTGCTAGGTTTCCACACTTGTGAGGCATCCAAAGTGTGTTCACGTCAACAAGACGGATCATATAAGATATATCAGTTTTCCGTGGCGATGAGGAGGCAAGATAGGATGGTACCAGCTCATCAATGGCAAAACGTTACAGTAGATCAAAACTTCGTACTGACGAATGTGTTCTACATCGATGTGCTCTATCAACATTTCAGGGTGACCGGTGCAGAATTGAGCACATTTATACACCCAAATAAACACATATTTATACACCCAAATAAACATCAAAACACATCGATATGTTTGTTTTGTTGTCATTGAGATTTGCCAACTTCGTAAATCAAGCGTGTAACATGGGTCCATCCTTTAAATAAACTGTCGTGTGGATTCCAAGGTTTGACGTCCACCATTTCGTACTCTTTGGCGATACATCTAAAATCTAGATCTGTTTTGAAACGTTAACTGTAGTCGTGTTGCCACATTTCTATCACTTGGTATCCTTGACTTCCTAACTTTGGTGTCGTTAGTATGTTTAATCGTACGACTTTTCCGCTGTAAAACAATCTGAAAAAGGATTTTTCAGATCTCGCAGTGGAAAACAAAAAGTGCATCCATGAAACAAAAACCATGAAATTCGTACACTATTTGTTGGTTTTTTAAATCCCAACCATGCACAGAAGAAAAATTCAATTTTCTGTTCTCAATCGACGTTTCTAGTATGTTGTATCTTCTTATTTTAAGTTTAATACGAATAATGTAGTCAGCGCAAATCTCGGGCTGAATGTCGACTACTGAGGGCTGAATGGACTGAGATGGTATAATGGCTAATGTGTTTCCAGGCATGAACTTCTTTTGGGAAACTAATTCGCGCATTTTGGCAATGGATTAAGGTTTTTCATTCAATAGATCAATATTAGATCAATATCCTCGTGATCCATAAAACGATTTACGCTCGCATAAGGACATTTATGGGAGTTGTGATTGGGTCCTACAACTTCCCGCCAGTTTCGTCGGGTAACGCGCTGTCAAGGGCCAATATATTTAAAGTTTTTAATCACGTGTTCTGCCCAAGCAATCGCAATGCTTTCGCACCGGCTGCGCACGGAGGGATTCTCACTGCTAAGGACTTTGGTGTGAGTTGAGCCAATTTCCTTCTGGAGTGCGGACGTGTTTCATTTTTCTGTAGAAATTATGATTACTAGTTGATTCCGTATCACTGGATTGTGTTTACCAGTTGGTTCCGTACCACTGGATTTTATGATTACCAGTTGATTCCGTATCACTGGCCTGTGTGTTTACCAGTTGGTTCCGTATCACTGGATTTATGAATACCAGTTGATTCCGTATCACTGGCATGTGTGTTTACCAGTTGGTTCCGTACATTTTACGTTTACATCGAGTTTCATGCTTGGCGTACATGGGTTCTGCACCTCACTACTTGGCACTTGATTAGTCATTTATGCTCTCTGCTTCCATCACTTCGCTCCATGTCAATGGGCTATGTGTTGCCCAAATCGTTTGAGCCCCCGGACCTGTTGTAATTGTCAGTTGGCACTGGTTTTATGCTGAATTCCGCACTTCAAAACAATAACCCATAATTTTCATAATGGTCAAATTTTGTTTTTATTTTCGTTTTCTTCCTATTACCAACCTCATGCCTCATCTCACTACAGTGAACAGTAATGTTCATACTATTACAATATGGGCTATGCATTTGCAACTATTGCTACGCAGTAATACACTGACATTGATGTAATTATTAATGTTTTATGGCATTCCTTACAGAAATTGCCCCCTACAAAGAAAGCTGCGGCGGCGTCTCAAATGGCAGTGAAGACAGCTAGACCATCAAGGTCCAAAATCCAAGAGGCCGTGAAGAGGCCCAGAAAGAAGGCACCATTGTCAACACCAACTGCCACCAACATTCAACCTGGAACATCAAGTGAAGGGGCTTGGATAGACCCCCATCTCCTTAATATTATAACCCAAGAGGTTTCTGACAGGCTCACCACCCAAGTGACACAGGAGATCCGTAACAAATTTGATCAGCTGGTAGCTATGCTCAGTCCTTCAACGGAAAATTCTCCACAAACCGGGTTTCAACTTGGACCCTCCGTAGCAACAGACAACACACCAGCAGCATCCATGGTCTCCCCCGCCATTGTGGAAACCACGGCTTCCGTTACAGGTACAGTTGTGGATACAGGTAACGTTGTCCAAATCGTTTGTGCCTCCGGGGGGCATTCACAATCACAATTTGTAAGCTTGTCAGTCACACCATCCACTCTAATCCCTGATAAACTTAAGGCAAACATATGGGCGGGCTCACACATTGATTTTTCTACCCTCCTGAATAACTCGCAAGATGTGGGTTTCAAATTTCAGTTAGATACGTTCAGTACTGGTTCTGAACTTAGCATTGTCCCAAAAATTAGGAACGTCCAACTCACAATAGGACAGTGGATTCTCGCTTGGAGCAGGTTCACTTGTGTCCTACGCGATAAATATCCCCTGGTTAGTACCTCTCTTCCCCAATACATGAAAACTGTCCTTAAACTTGAGAGACGCTGATTGGAGGTGCTATTATGAAAACTTTAGACAATTGGTTGCAAAGGGGAAAGCTAAATGGATTAAAACGCATCTGAACCTCTACATGAAGGCTGTGCTAGAGTCGGGTCATAGCTACACACAAAACTAACCCTCACAAATTACAAACATAAAGTATCCGAAGGGTGTCTGTTTTAGTTACCACAAAAGCGGTCGCTTTTCATCGGGATTTTCATGCAATTTTCAGCACAAGTTCTTCAGTTGTTTAGGGGGACACTCGTTCATTCGCTGTCCCAAAGCAATTTCTCTGCATTTAAGGTACTTCCACAATACAGCCAGCAAACCTCAGCGACCTAACAACCAGCTTTTATTTTCGTTTTCAACGATCCGAACAACCCCGAAACACTAACCCGAACAAGAATTCTGTCGGCAAATAGTGCTGATCCTTTGCCTACCCAGGTCAGAACTGACCGCTTGCAATATTAGCTACTCGATTTCGATCCTGCCAAAAAGGAATACCTGCATTTAGGTTTTCGAAAGGGTTTCTATGTGGGGTTTAAGGGGACATTGCAAACACACGTATGTAATAATCTGAAATCAGCTCAAACTAATGCCCAAATTACTGAAGAAAAGATACAGAAAGAATTGGCAGCGGGTCGCTTTGCAGGGCCTTTTCGTACAAAACCATTTCCTAATTTACACAAAAGAAAATTCCTGGGTCTTTCAGACTGAATGATCACCTTTCCTTCCCACCGGGCGATTCGGTTAACGATGGAATTCCAACTAACAATCAGCAGTACATTACGAAGGCATTGATCATGCCATCATATGTATAAACCATCTGGGTAGGGGGTGTTTTATGGCAAAAACAGACATATCAAATGCTTTCCTCATTCTTCCTATTTGTCCCATGCAATATCGTTGTTTGGGCTTTTTGTGGCGGAACAGGTACTATTTTGACAAATACTTACCAATGGGTTTTAGTTCCAGTTGCCAGATATTTGAGACCTTTAGCAATTCTCTTCAATGGAAAGCTAACACAAAGTTATATATAACACACATGACATATTTTTGACGATTGTTTGATACTAGATGCAATTCATGTCCAATGCCAGCATAAGCTTGATCGCTTCCTGACTGTATGTGCCGACATCGGCGTTCCAATGGCTGCGGATAAAACATTTGCCCCGTCAACAACCATCACGTGCCTCGGATAAGAACTGGATTCCGTGAGAATGGAGGTTCGCCTTCCCATGGACAAACTAGAAAGATGTAATAAACTCATACATTTATATCTGGCTCGAAATAAAATTACTCTCAAGGTTTTGCAATCCATCATAGGTATTATTAACTTTTCTTGCGCAGTAGTTTTGCCGGGATGAGCTTTTCTTAGGCCACTCATCAACTTGACAATTGGTATCTCAAATACGCATCACCACATTAGACTAACAAAAGAAGTAAAAGAAGATTTAAGGACCTGGCAAAACTTTTTAACCGGTTTTAACGGTAGATCTTTATTCTTACCTGACATTTGGATGACTTCCGACACGTTGGACTTGTACACAGATGCTTCTGCCTCAGTCGGATACGGTGCTATCCTAGGCACACACTATTTCTATGGCATTTGGGATCGGACATGGGCATATCAAAATATAGCGCTCCTAGAATCCTACCCCATCGTTTTGGCAGCTGAGGTTTGGGAGAACATTTATCCAATAAATGTATATATTTCCACACTAACAATCAAGCCTTAGTTGAAATCATAATCAAGCAATCATCTAATCAATACTCTCTTGTCTTAAATTAAATATCTTGTTCAGGGCAAAACATATACCTGGTATACGCCGTTGCCCTTTCTCGCCAACAGAGTTCGAGTTTCCACGCCATGGCTCCCTATGCGGACTCACACCCTCATCGCATTCCGCTTCATCCATCCTTACCCAGCTAGAGAATACGCTTGACCATTGGCTTACAAACATCCTACACCCAGCTACACAAACCTCATATAAACTGGCATGGACGCTACATAAAGAGTTCACATCGGACACCTTGACTGAGTTGTATCGCCCAGTTTCAATAACCAATTTGGCCCTTTTCATAGCGCACTTAATCAGCAAGAAATATGCGGCATGTCCGATATCCATGTTTGTTTCTGCAGTTGGATATGTGCACAAACTTAACGGCTTCACAGACCCTTCTTACCCATTCCTTATTCAAAGACACATTCAAACCATTCACAAAAGTAAATCTCATGATGTTCGTTTGACAATTACACTGTTACACTGGATAGACTTACAGTTTCCATAATGCATGCCATCTCAGACCATTTCAGGCGTACCATGTATTCGGCCATGTTTACATTGGCTTTCCATGTCTTTCTCAGAATAGGAAAGATTACAGTTTAATGTTTCATATACTTACTGACACAGTAATATTTTTTATCATTATGTAAGTCCTTTTCTTCTTAATCAGCTCTAAATGGGTAGATGCTTTTTGAAAAATCGCAAACGTGTTCAAAATAAAACAGCTGGCCATATGCAGTAACTCTGATGTATCTATGTTTTCATCTTTGAAAGGTAAGGTGACTTCTTCTTTATCGATAGCTATTTTCATTCACCCATCCGCCACCCCGTCTGCACCTGTCCGTCCACGACCCGTATTGACAAACACAAACTCAAACTCCAAAACCAGTTATTAGCTAAGCGAAATTTAGCACTCTATTACAAGGACTCAAGTCAGTTATTATATTTGGATTATGTCCAGCTAAGCGACATTCAGCATTCTGTTACGATAACTTTTGGATTCTTGATAGCTAGGTGAAATTCAGCATTCTGTTACCGCACTTCTCGTTTGAAATTTTTTTTTCCTGACATGTACTAGTATTGATAGACTGCTGCTGCATCATATTGGGTAACATATTAAATTATAATCTATCCAGAACAATGAAACAAAAACAAACACAAAAAACACCGCACGAATAATTCTGAAACTTTTGAAACTTCCTATTTCGACTCCCACAAAAAGTATTTTTTATTTGAAAGGAATCATGACACATAAGTCTCGAACAATCTTTCTCCAGATTATGTCTCTAACCAAACTGAATTAAGATCATCCAATGCTAAGCATAATATCAGATCAAAAACTAAAAACGTACTCCAGATTCCGAGGTAGAGAACTAATCATTTCAAAAGCTCTTTTACTCTATAAGTAACAACTTTTTGGAACTCCCTACCCCTGTGGATACGTAATTCAGATTAACTTGCATCATTTAAAACGTAAATAAATTCTTTCTTGTGTGATTTATTCTATTCTGCCGGATAATTCTGTACATTACAAGGTTTAAAGTTGAGAGTTATATCCCTTTGCATACATGTACATAGAAACTACACCGCTTGTTTAAATCCACGTGAAAGGCAAATTGGTAGTTGTCATTCTTTTCTTTTGCACGATATGACATCATGAATATCGGAAACAGACGAAGTACCATTTACCTGTTATGTACATGCATGTGTAGCTGTGTATCCACCCCTTCGGTGATAATGGACTTGTCCAGGAACTGGAAATGACCGGCGAGCAACGTCGTCTTTTACACTGAAAAGTTCCGTTTGTATGAAACGCGCAGACGATAACGGTGTCAGCCTCCCCCTCCCGTCATAATCGGGTATAAAATTCTAAATCAATAAATGAACTGACAAAGTTCTGTGCATTGTTTTAAATCTCATTTATGCTTTTCGTTTTTAAATTGGTAAGGGGTACAAATAAACGGGGGTGTATATTCAGGCTATAATATGTTGGGGACCTCGTGACAGATGGGTCTTTTATGTCCAAATGTGTTGTCATCATTAAATAAAGATTACTATACATAAATAAATAAATGCATACATACATACATACATACATACATACATACATACATACATATATACATACATACATACATACATAAATACATACATGCATGCATCCATCTACATACATGACACTCCTTTCTAAGGTTCGATATCGATCAGATAAATCAATTGGTAGAACTTGAGTTTTTAAATACGTTCACTTCCCTTCACAATCAATATTTTTTGATTAAATTTTTATAACAGCGCTGCTTTTAATCAAGAAATTCCACTATTTCTTTCTATTTTTGTTAAGAGGTTATTCCTGTTTCCAAAACTTGATTAATACCTTCACCATCTCTTCCATAAATGACAACCAAAATTTACTGGGTAAATCATTAGTTTTCCATCGAAGATACTGTCTTAAAGCTAATTTATAGTAGAAAATTATCGAGAATGAATTAGCATTGATTTTCGTCTGTTTGAGCTTACCGTATTTTCTAATTTTAAAGGATCAACCAATTGTAAAGAACGTTGACACACATCTGCCGGCGCAATAATGGATTATCTAATCAGGGTCTACGCTGAGCCTTGTACTATTGATTTCAAGTAGACACTGTCGATTCAGATGTACTGGACCATACTGTGACGGTTTAGATCTGCCGGCTAACAGTGCGACGGCAGATGTTAGTCGACAACAATTGCATTTAATACGGTGATTCCAGGGTGACACACTCATTTGTGTAATCAGTGAGAGGTGATTTGATTGAAACAATGTCCAACAGCATTCATTACTAAGGAAACACACAATATTGATGTGACACGCCCTGGAAATATGAGCAGTAACCCATGAGAGTACAACGTAGAACGAAATTTTAATAAAATAACCGTGGACCGGTGGTAATACGAGAATTTTGCAGGAACTGGAAATAATGGAGCTTTTTTGCAGAATTGTGCTGATAATAAAGGGTGTCTATACTTTCATTTCCGGGTCCTATAATCTGCTGTTTGTAACGGAAATTAATAGAAAATGTGTTCAGCATGCAGAACAATCGCTAAATGCTACAATTGTTGTTTGAATGTCGCAGCTAATGGTCCAGTGGGAGCTATGGATGTAAACGCTTATTTCTTGATAGTTTCCTGTTTAAAACTTAAAAGCAAAATTGGAACAAAATATCAAATTGTCTGATTAGTTTTCAAATAATTAGCTGCATTGTTTCCCCTGCAGACCAAATAATTTTGATCAAAGGATAAAATGTTTTCTTTTTGCCTAGAGTAGGGTCAGGTAGGTACGTTTTTCCAATTATCGGGAAAGAAATATTAATTTACGATAACAAATATTTCTCTTAACTCAAAGAGAACACATTTGTTTTGGGGCCGTTAATGAATTTCAAGTTTCTGTTTTTTAGTAGACGACAGTAATAGCGCCTTGTGTTTTCAGTTTGGTTTTAGACTATTGGTTTAATATATTTATTGATAAATTTGCTTTTGTACGGAAGTTTCATAATCTTGTACTTAGTGGCGCCTCTTGTGCCTTTATATGTATGAATAATACTTTGTTAGAGAGACAGACATTGAAACTTATGGCCAGTTCCATCGCTCGTTTGAACTCAGAAGCAATAAATAATTTCAAACGAAAAACCATACGTCATTTTTAAAATCTGTGAATACTGTTATAAAAAATAATACAATGCCAGCAATGCCCACAATGCCTTGCAGCGGTTTGCTAAAATTGCGTGATATTTTTGTTTCCATCACAAAATACATGTATATGTTAAATTAAAGCTAACAACCACGCCCTTGTGATAATTAACTCATGCAATCAATATTATTCTCCCAACCAAACACGCACCACAACACAAATTAATTTATTCCTACATTCCTACAAAAAGAATTATCTTATATTTCCACCAGACTCGACGACAGAAATAGAAACGGAGATGTACGTACAGGGGAATAGGAAAGATGATGGGAGGAATAAAACTTACACAACTGCAAAATGATGCTAGGATTTGCAGTGGTGTTAGAAAATTATTGTTTTCGTAAAAATGACTGTAACTTGTATAGCTGTACTATCCCGCTCGTACTCTTGCGGTATGCTTTTTAATTCTGGTAAGAATCTGGTATACTTTGTAGGATTAAATGAAATCTCTCTTTTATTTCATGACCAGTATTAGATATTGTAAGTTTTTTTTTACTTTGCCCTTATTCAGGTTAATTTACCCCGGACGTCAACTAGTTATTGTGTCCTTCTTCATTGGTTTGCATCGGTTTTGGAATTGTGTAGACTCTAAAGATAACATCTCAAGATGGCAAAATCAGCCACATGGTTGTTTCATACAGCCTCACAGGATGATTGTGAACTTCTTGTTAATACATCATTGCGATTTTCAGCTATGTATCAATGTACATCAAGAGATATCTCCGAGAGTTTAAGTTCAGATTTATGGCATATGATGACTGCCAGATATCAACATTTTTAGAACTTAAATGAAAAAGAAGGAAAAAGAAAATGTACATTTACTAGTACTTTTTAACAGTCTGATGATAGGACTTTTGAAACGTTATAACTGTTTACGTTTTTGAAATTATAGAAACATGAAATTATGTTTTTAGTTGTAAAACACCATGGGCAGTTTAAGTTTTTCAAAATGATCAATGATGAAAATATTACGTAAAACAAATATAACAAGAAATAAAAGAAATAGTATTTTGTCTAGACCACCTTATATACAATATTTTTTACAATGAAAAATAAATCAAGGTAAATATCACTTACCAATAACAGAAGGAAAGTACACACATAAAAGGGAGTCAGAATTACATTTAAGTGTTTCCAAGTCCTTTTTGATGACAGATTCAAAGTGAACTTCGTCTACCGATTCAGGCTTAGTTCACATCTGACCTGGAGAATTCCGTGTCACTCACTGCTTATAATTTACGTATCACAGCTTTTAATATTATTGGAACTAGACTAGTTTAGCCGGTGTAAACAAATATACATGAAAGCATTCAAATATAGACTGGTGGTAGAATTATTTGGAACATCTGCGCACTGTATAATTCGGCAATTTAAGCTTGATAACGACAGTCAAGAATAGCGGAATTATTCAACATCTAAGATGAAAGCTATTCATTGAATTTTAAACTACAGCAAAATTTAAGTCACTAGTAAATTATTTCGTATTTAAATAGTGTCTTATTTATTGCAGATTGTATAAAATTAAAGCGTTGACTTTCTAAATCAGTTTTGTTACACAGTTAACAAATATTTAGATACAGTGTCAATTTTTACAATTTTTTTAGTATGGTAGATGATGTTTCATAAATTAGTTGACATGAATAGGCAAATGATTTACATTTGATAACTTGATTTATAAAGGAATGCTGGGTAATTAAGTAGCTTTAGTGTGTATGATGTCATAAAAGTCAACACCCTTGCGTTCCACATTGAACCTTTAATATTTCATGACAGTGTCATGAGTTTCATTTCCTGAACAATATTTTATTTTCGTAGAATAGGAGAGACTGCCGTATTCACCCTTTGGACTGGTAAGCAAGAGCTGACGGTATCTTTCCCACTTTTCTGTACAACCTTATGGAAAAGTGTGTTTTCACTTGTAGTAAAATGAAATTGGAATCAGAAAAGGGCAATAATTTAGCTTTAGCTTTGCTTGACAAAGATGGCTTAACGGTAATAAATTCTACAGAAAAACTAGCTCACATATCTTACAAACATGAAAATATTTTTAAAATTACTTTTTAGATATTAGAGAAAACGGATAAAACTGTCAAATCAACAGTGACTCTGATTCTATGTACATGAGATATAGAGAGCGGATAGACATTACGCAAAAAATAAATTATCAAATTGAAAAGGTTTATATTTATTTTAATGAAAAGGTGTTTTCAGCTTTTCTGATTCTTAACTGTTTAAAGAAACATACGTCATATCCATTTTACCAGTGCTTAGTTACACTGTTTAGTAAGGCTTAAAAAATTAAATGTTGTACAAATCCTCTTGTTCGCAGTATAGTCGACAACTCCTCCTTGCAAAATATCCATTCAGTATTGTTTGTCGTTGTGTCTTCAAATATGTACACAACTCCATAGATAATATCACCTTTCGCATTTTAAAAATATCCTAAACAAAATTTGGTTGGCATCCTTTTGTAATTATATATTAGGGTTCTAACTGTTTAAACTATTTTAAATTAGTGTTTCAAATTTATCAGTTATTAGGTAATCAAATAAATCAATCCGAACTTTACATCTATCTAAATGTCTTTACCTCTTTCAATTAGTTTAGGCGATACAACTACATTTAGTTTGGTTTCATTTTGAGTGGAATCCTTCAACGTAATCTTTTTCAAAGCGCTTTCAAACTTTTCTATTATAGATGTTTCTTTTGTAACAATGTTTTCTTTTTAAGCAAATCCTTAAATTTTGTTTTATGAAGTGTATGCCCTTCCACAAACTGTATTTCTGTCGGTTTTTGCTCCTTAAAGGTCCTTGAAATACTAAGCGTGCATCATCACCTCTTTTCGACTTCATTCTTTTTTGTCTACGCATATTTGCTGAAAATTCACAGCCAGTATGTATTTATATTATTATTATCCTTCTTATATGCTTGCAAATTAACTATATATAATGTCACTGAAAATTAATACCATTTACATAAAAAATTTTATGGAAAACTTTTATGTCGCTTGTTTATTTAGTGTTTAGGTAGACTCATTAACCATTATTCAATTTGCTGCATTTCCTTCTCCATCTGTTTCCAAAACGGCTGGGCATTTGTGCAAGCAACTCAACGTTCAAGATCAAAATGTAATTACCTGAGATGTTGCTCATCTATCATTTACTTTAAAAGTTTATCGACTTAAAAACACTGAAATAGTGTTTATAGGACAAATGTTTTAGAAGGTAATTACAATATTACCTGCATTTGTAAAAATATTAAAATGGAAAATAAACCACAAAATGTGAATGTGGGAAGACAATAAGTAAAGATTATCTTTTTTTCATAAAAACTAATTTTCAAAGAAGTAATTTGAAAAAGCAGCAGCATAGTAAATGACAACGATAATTGAGGCACCAATACCACAACATGCATAAGAGAGTTTACGTCTACCAACTAGAATTGATACACTAATGCCAAAACTGAAAAGAAATTTACACGATCTTTGCCACGTTTTCTAATTAGAAAAGAACTTTTAGGATAGATTAGACAAAATGTAAGAAAAGAATAGGTTGATGAATCATGTAAAAGTAGACTGAATGTGTATTTCTTTTTAAGTTTCATTTAATTCTTGCTCAGACATTTCTTGCGCCTGAAAATAAAAATAGTTTCATCAACGAGTTGATACAAAATTCCACAATTCAGTGACCAATAATAATTCAAAGTAGACTTTCTTTTTCATCTTTTACAAGTTACAAATCAGATTGTAAATGTCCTTCCAATCAATAGAACAGTTCACGGAGGCAACATTACTTTTTATCAGTGGATCTCTTATGGCAGTTCATGTGTGATGTGTTCAGTCGGCCAGGTCAGCTGGTGTTGTTGAGGCGCCATATACATGTATTTCAATTGTACAGTTTACAACGTTTCCGCCCAAAAGTTTGTCAATACCACATGGACATTCGCCCTAGATGCAGTAGTGGAGATGGCAGCTGTTGGTTATTTGTGAGAAAATGATTATTGGATCCAAAACTTGTATTAACTATTTAAGTTTTGTTGGGAATCATATGCCACTCATTTAAGCTATATTCCAAGACCGAAACCACTTTGTGACAGGATTTTGCATTATTTAATTTGTAAGAATGCTGTAGTTGAATACATTTTGTCAGTTGAGTTTATTTACTCCTACAGTTTGACATTTAAAGCATGCTTGTCCAGGCGATGGGGTCAGATCCATACCGCATGGTAGTAGCAATATAAAAGGGACAGCGTACATTGCAATAGGCTACCGGATGTTTCACTGCAAAGATTCAGAACGTTCGTGATGGACAGCGCGATGGATTTTGTCGTGATCCCTATGTTTTCAAGTTACTGATGGTCTGGTTTTATTTTGGCATTCGGATAATTCTTTGTATTAGTAAATGAGCTATATCAATCACTACCGTACGCTTTTGTCACAGTCGCTCTTTTTCCCAAAGACGACAGCCACATTGTTGATAGCAATAGTAAAATAAAGTTATTCCAGAAGGCTGTGCAAGGAAACCAACTACGTGATGTGACACTTTATTATTTATCTAGCTTATTTAGGCAACCAAGGAATATCAAAATCCACAATAAATTAATGAAATGGGAAGATGATAATATAATGTTATTTTAGAAGTAGATAAATCAACGGATCTACTATTTTAGTGATTACCCTTTAGCAATAGAAAACATAATAATAAGTAGCGACGATTTATCACCACTACAACATTGTTGATGGATGATATAAATAGCAACACAATCAACAGTACCTAACTTATTTATGCACACTGTAGAAAGCGAGACAAATATGTAAGTCATTATGGAAATTTAAAACTGTATGTTCAATTACGATTAAATTTAATAAAAGACACATATAGTAGTATTATTTTACTAAAACAATTGGTTAGAGGCATTCGTTAAATTAAGCACAAATGTTGGACAAGAATCAACCAGTGGCAAAAAAGATTGAAAATAATAAGTAACTATATTTATAAAACACATGGAAACATTACGCAAGAAAGCAATTTAAAAAGTATGTTCAGATGAAAGAAAATTTCAAATATCACAAAGACTGACCATTTGCAAGGAGACAATAAGAAAATTAAATTTGGTTTTAGTATGAAGAATGAAAGATAAAAGTGGCGGAACCTATTTACAGAGGGTTTACAGTGCTAGGGTCATCAAATTGGATGCTGAATGAAATTTATTATAACAGTCTAAAGGTCAAATATTGTGGTCCAGTGTCACTAATAATGATAGACACAGATTTTATATGCATTCATGTCAAAACGGAGAACTTCTACAAGGACGTGAATACACACCTTCAGTTTTATGATACAAATAGTGATTACAAAAAGGATAATATTTACAATATGACGTTAGTAAGCAAGAACTATGTCAGTTACATACAAAATTGACGTACACTTGTTGAAGCATTTTTGGTCAAAAAAATTAAACTCTTATCCTTTAGAACTGACAAATATGAAACAAATCTATGCAAAGGTATCAAGAAATATGTAACAAGTCAAAATTAAATAACATTTGATATATACAAAATTGATATTTTTAATCACATAATACATTATAAGGGTATGAATTTAGTGAGGTTATACCAGTAGGAGATATATAAAGGTACTGTAGATAATGTTGCTTTGTCTATATATGACGATAAGAGATACCTATAAGGTTACTTTGTCTATGCACGACGATAAGAGATGCATATAAGGTTACTTTGTATATGCACGACGATAAGAGATACCTATAAGGTTACTTTGTCTATGTACGACGATAAGAGATACCTATACGGTTACTTTGTCTATGCACGACGATAAGAGATAACTATAAGGTTACTTTGTCTATGCACGACGATTAGATATACCTATAAGGTTTCTTAGTCTATGCACGACGATAAGAGATACCTATAAGGTTACATTTTCTATGCACGACGATAAGAGATACCTATAAGGTTACTTTGCCTATGCATGACGATAAGAGATACCTATAAGGTTACTTTGCCTATGCATGACGATAAGAGATACCTATACGGTTACTTTGCCTATGCATGACGATAAGAGATACCTAGTTGAATAAGTAAAATCTGTATCTTATCGTCAAAATGAATGTTCCTAACATATTACGACTCTTCTAATCTATAATCAAATGAGTAAAACTCGAGACGCATTAGCTACTTATTAGTTTTCTTTGTTTTAGGTTTATACAGTTTCTCGTGATATTTCGCATGGCATGAAGTAATTTCGTAAATAAAATACACTCTGAAGTCTTTGTGTTCCTATAGTGAAACATGGCAAGGATATTCTTATGGAAGTCAGGAATAATTGCAATATATTTTGGTACTTTGACCTAAACTGTTATTTCACAATGTCAAGCACTAGAAGATAACCTGTTCTTTTGATTGTCTTCATCATTGCATTGTCTAAATTAGCACAATCATCTATTAGAAACTGTGATATTGCCTTGAAAAATATTAATAATTATTAACTTAAAAATGTTTGTCACTTAGTTACCTTTTCATCTTCAGATAACCATTTTCTTTCTTGGACAGAAAATGAGAAGAGAATCAAAGAAGTATTTATATTCAGTTTCTATCAAATCTAGTGCATACATCGTTTTCCACAATTTGTAACACAACATGCAAAAATTGTGCTTGAGATTCTATTAAATACATCACTATTTAAAGTTTAAAATAATATAATTTAAATTGTTTCTTTTGAAGGTTTGTTTGTGCATCCGAACATAGTAAATGTACATTGCATGTACTTCGCCGTTTTCTATTCTATTCTTTCCTTGCTTTTGTAAAGTTATGTGTTTACTATATGTTGTCAATGTTGCAATTTTCTTCAAATATCATTTAAAGCCTGAGAAAACTTAAACATGCGTGACATCTGCATTACATATATACTCGTATGCTTCATGCTCATCTAATGGCTGGTAAAACCTGTCGGGATTTTCTAAACAGGATCAGCATGCGTAGAAAATTCGGGAAAAGGCTTAATCCAAATTATCTTTGTACTTCGATTACAAATCATGTTCAATCAATCTTTAGTTTAGATAGTCGAGTGTCTTTGCTCTGTTCTCGCTGAACTCCGTGGTTTTCTTTTGCAGTTCTTCGTTAGAATTTTCAAGTCTAATTCATTTTTATTTAGTCCAAGTTGGAGCAAACAATTCGAATATATAGTTGCTTCCTGCAAATGTTATACAGTTTGCTACTACCTCTTCAATCGTTACTGCTGTTGCAGCCATTCTTTGTCATTGTAACATATTATGACACAGCTGCCAAAATGGTTTTGTTCTGTTAAACATCAATCCCCAGTATATTTACTTTTCATTTTTAATAACACCAGACATGTACGGTGAAAAGGTTTAGGAGTCTTGGAGTCACTGTTTACGAAGAGAGAATATTGAGAAGCACTGTTATTATTAGATTGTAAATGATACAAATTATTTCATAGAATTCACTTCCACTATTGCTTGATGTCTGGGAAATACAACAAAAGAAGAAGGAATAAAACAATATGAAGGTCGTATGCCATAAAGAAAATATGTAATACAAAAATTATTTACATTTTTTCGTTATGGCAAATGTGTATCCTGGGTAAGATTAATGCAGGGAGAACTTGTTATATTAATTAACTACACTGTTGGGAAAGAGCCTACTCAGTATACCCCAGTGGTTGTGTCAAAGGCCGTTTTAGGCTCAATATTCTAATTTGTTGAGATCGACCTCGCATTTCAATTTAGCACTACAACTGATATATTCTGAAAACTGTATCAGCCAACAGAGATGGGTGAGGTATTTAGATGACTGGCTGCTACCAGGGATTGGATTTTCGGGGCGAATTTTGCGAACATTGTTGAACGAAATTGGTAGGTCAGTGTCAGGTGTATCAGAATCTCGTGGCTTTTACGTACTACTATTCAGATGGAAAACAGTACTGTATATCAGATTACGCAAATGTCTAATTGAAATGCAAGTAATGTTTTGATGTCTATATATCAGTTTTACACAAACTCTCTGATTAAATGCAACACGTATCGATAATAATACATCTGAAGCAAAGTAATTGGCAACAAAATTTGCATTCAAGCCAAAGTCGGTTTAATATATAATCCTGACGACTACGTTGTCGACCGCAGTAAAAAAATCTTCTTTCATAATTCAAATGTCCTTTTGCCAGAGATGTGGACAAGTTCCCGGATTATTATCTATCGAAAATATTATTAGGGCTTGAAGTCTTCACACGGTCTGCTTATTGACACAGTTTTTCGCGTGTGTTCGCTAGAACAATTGAGAGTTTGCTTAGAGTATGACAGAAACTAACACAGCAGAGAGTACCGCAGACACGTAAAAGAATATTTTTCACCGTCGCGATACAGGTGTTGCAATTCTGTCTACCTGTCGCAATCTTACTAAAATTTCTGGCCTGTACAATCGCGACATAGCTTCTATTGCTCGTGATAATTGTCGTAGCATAGATGCTGCCAAGTTAAAACAATAATAACATAAAGCCACTAGCGGCAGAACGACGGTTTTATTATTTTTAATAGAGACGCAACAAGCGTTGCTGAAATGTATTGTCGTGGCTTTGACGAATTTTATTTGCCAGGTGAATTGCTAATAACCACGAAATGTTGATGGTTGCAACATTAATTTATACAATGCCTTTTATATAATGCCATTGTACGAGTAAAACAAATAAAGTTGAAATGCTCAGATACGTACAGCAGTAGCAGCAATAACGTAGTCGCATTCGTGTGGAAACAACAGGAATTTCAGTGCGATGTTGCACAAAACCTATTTAAGTCAGTAACGGAATTATAGAACAAGCTGCGACAGAGCACGTTAAACACGATGAGCTCATCAAAACTAAAATAACACCAAGCAAACATGGACCGAAGAAATATTTACTGTGTCAGAGGTGTTGAAGATACTTCATGTAACGTTCTTAATCGCAGAACTGAGTGACGAACCTTTCTTGGGATCTTTCTGTGAGCAGGAATTACAAAAAAAGCGCAAAAATGTGTTTAGAATAGATCAAGACTCGGGGAAACAAGCCTCTTGCCAAATGGAAAGACTACCCTAATGATCCCAATTTTTGGGTTCCACCGGCAAGAATCGAGAGATAATTCTGTCATACTATGCTAATATTTTTTTGTTGGATATGGGTTTGCACAATGCAGCTTTTTTCAGAGAGATCTTTGAGCAGACACCTTTCCCTGAATACGTAATCGAACTTAGTGAACATTTTGTCTTCCTGGCACTTCTAGCGCGATAAATCTGTCAAACACCTCGTTGAATTGCATAGTTTCATCGTGTGACATATTGAAGTTTTCTAATCTTATCGTAATGTAATACAGGTACGAATTTTCAACTTGGTTGTACTCGTCGTAATCGCAGAAAACAGTGTCTTCGTTTGGATTAGAGTCACACATACTTAACAAATCGTTTTCTTCCAATCAGGTTAGATTATGTCAGTTACACCTGTCTCTATTACTGATGTATTCTCGTATCAACTCGAAACGCCGATTGACGCTCTTGTAACCTCTTACAAAAATAGTCACGAGAAAAATAAGTTAAATCTAACTGTGAGAAAACCGTTATATAATCCTAAGATACAAGTTTTGTTTACGGATAAGCAGTGAAAGCTATTGAATGAACTTGATCAAATTGATATCCGCTACAATAACGACATGTTATTTCGCCACAGCATTTTTTGTATCAAGCAGGATACTCCGATGACGATGATTGGAACAAACAATTAAACATGTGGATATGAATATATAGTATGACCACAAATGTGAGATTAACTCAACACAAACAAGTTTTTTTTTCTTCTGGCTAAGACAAATCTTTTATAGCAACCTTTGACATGTTTCTACCACTGGGCAGCGTAATGAAGCTAGCGGGGCCCTGGTTTACTAGCAAAACGGCTCGCTTGACGTGCCAGTGATCTTCATCAGAAAACACACTTAAACCAGTGGAAAATAGGTTCGCGCTTTTGACCTCAAAAATGTCAACGTAGGCATCAAAAGAGTTTTTGAAGCCTTTGGAAATAACACAGGTTTTCCGGAGAAGGTACTGTCTGGATTATGCTTGGAGTTTCAAGATGCATCGTAAGCACCTCTAAGTATGATCCACTTTGTGGACGGTCACTTTTGGAATTGCCAGCCAGAATTAAAAGCAGTCAAACTTGCGTTAAATTAAAAATAACTTTAACAAATGTTTCATCTAGGCGGTGCTCTCCGCGTTGTTTCTTGCGTCAAACAAACAAACAAACAAAAAAAAAGTCCAAAGAGAGTGAGCAATTTACATAGCATGCCAATGCTGGATTTTATCGGCATCAGTTTCCTGTTTAGATCGGTGACGTTCCAAAGTTTGAGCACAAAATAATATTTCAATCTTTTGGTGTCGACAATGGTAAGATTTATCCGCTGCACCTGTCGTCGGTGAACTGCGAAAAAAAAAATTAAATTAAATTTACATTTCATAGCGAGACCGCGGACGACAATTATTGTTGGATCAAGAAATTGTGCTGGTTTATGAATGACCAGTAGAGCCCCCCCCCCCAAACCCCCAAGAACAAAAACAGTATAGGCTATTTTACTGCAGAAAATTTCTCTCTTCATATGCAAAGACCTGCTTGCACAACACTGTCTGGATTGCATTAATGCCACAAGAACTGTGATCCCAGGCACAGACAAATATATTCTAGCGTTTGGAAACTTAAGTCACTAAACAAGAGTACATTTTATTATATGCCGATTCTGAAGTGCTCACTGTTCTCATTGCGGGATGCGATAAAAATCCACATTCATCCATTAAACGAGAACATCAATAGCGCGTACCTTGTGACTATTAATACAAGTTAGTTACGCTCGAAGCAAGCCCATAAAACTGTATCGCGGTGAAGACTGCCTAAATCATTTCATAAATAGTTGGCTTGGAGGAGTAAAATATGCTAGCACTGTTACAGCAACAAAATGATTTATACGGAAGAAGATAGAGACCATTTTTTTTAAAAAATCTGTCAAGTGTAGGGTTTGTTATGAGCCATTTGGTTAGAGATCATTGTCATTTTATTAGCAAACAGTTCAGTGCGACCCATAACCAATGCAATCTTCATCTGACGATGTCAGATTTTATCCCGATGTTGCTCCATAATTTGCGAGGCAAAGACTCACGCTGAATCGCGAAAACCTTTGGGAAAATTAATTGCGACATTGCTAGCATTCCAAACATGGAGAATACATGTGAATATCTATTTTTCCTGGCTTCGCTGGATGAGCTGGTCAATAATACAAAAGTATTTCATTCTACCTCAAAATATTTTAACAACAACCTGCAAATCTCCGCGCGCAAAGGAATTTATCTGGATGATTTTATGTCATCTTGGGACAAATTATGATGAAACCAGCTTACCACAGAAAAAATATTCTTTAGCCTGCGCAGTAATGCTGATGTTTCTGATGCGGATTGCGAACATGCCAAAGTAAACCACTGTTTGTTATTGTTGCTGTTAGTGTGCGTTTAGTATTTTCGTGTTGCAGATTCAGTACAGTGATATCCAATGTCCATATACATGTTGTTCTGTTGTACGTATGGTGAGTGTGTAGTATGTGAGTTGCTTGCGTTACATGTGCCTAGCATGCAACAGCCAATTACATTAACAAGTTCCCTGATCCAATGTTCACTCCTCAACGACTCTCCGGGAGTCAGCTTCAACATTTCTGGGTGCAATAAGTTACTCAGTACTTTGTTAATGGTATCGAAGAAAATAACTATTTTACATCAGAATACTTCAGGGCGCTGGTCCGTCTGTAGTAATTACATTGCTATAGTTTTATACTAACTCCGCGCCTTATTATTTTGTGAATTATCTGTGTGTGATAGATTCGTCTACTTTAATTATTTATATATCTTATGTGTATATGTTGTAGGTCTTCTTATTTTTCTGGTGATTCATTTAGACATCATCATGTCGGATTAAATTCCAGGAACCCACTGAGGCGTGACTTTGCTATTTCTTCCATATACCCACTATAGGTTTTGCAATGGCGCCCACCGTGGGACCTTTAGAAGTAGAATTGTTTTTGGTAGCACCTAACAGGGATAGTGAAAGTTCAAGTTCTACCAACCTAACTTCACGAATGAGATCTTCATAGGATTTCACCGAAACATACTTGTGCCTGGTATGGCTTCTCAATCGGTCCGAATAGAGGGGAGTCCAGAACTTCATAACATATCGTTGCGAGTGTCGTCACTCATTTGACACTTGTCTACTGTATGTAACAATATGGTCTCTAGCCGACAGGCAAATGCAGTGGTTCTCTCATCAGTACGCTGGTATGCATTAAAGAACTCTTGAATAATATTGTTCTTGGTATCAGTGGGTGTAAACATGGATACCATCTTATTAAGCATGTTCACAATAGTGGGGGTATTACGTAAGGACATAACAACGTGCCTGGCGGGACCCGTAATGGACATTCTAATAGCTTGGACAAAGACACTATATGTAACATCATCATCTGAAAGTAAACACTTTACCTCAAATCACCATTCCTGGTACGTGACTTAATTCTTGGGACAAGGTTCCTCGCCAGAAAAGAAAGATAATTTGGCAATAATGAAAGTGGCAAGTGTGTACCAGACTGGGCTCATCATCATCGGAGTTAAGACAAGCAGCCTCATTCTTTTTACTGGGTGTTGGATAATTATGCAACTAGTCTTGCCCCCGAGTCACAGACAGCAGCCCTGAAAAGCATCCATGACGATGTAGGTCATCAGGGCAAGGACAAGTCTTTGTGGTTTGCAAGGCAGAGCTTTATTGGCCCGGGTTAGAATAGGATCTTGAATCTGCCATTGAGCACTGTGCTCGCTGCATATCGAGAAAGGGACCTATTCAGATTGTCGAGTTAATTCCAGTACAGACAACACACCCAATGGAGCTGGTTTGCATGGACTTCTTATCACTTGAAAGGTCTAAGGGTGGCTTCGAGCACGTTATGGTAATCACAGACCATTTCACCAGGTATGCACAAGCTGTTCCCTGCCACATCCAGACTGCCCAGACAACCGACAAGGCTCTGTATGAACACTTCATAAAGTTGTACTCTTTTCCTTAAAGGGTTCTCAGCGGCCAAGGCCGGAACTTTGAGAGTTCAGTGATAAGGGAACTATGCAAGCTAGCGTGAGTAGCCAAGTCTCGTACTACTCCATATTACCCCATGGGGAACGGCTCAGCTGAGCGTTGCAACCAGACCCTGTTAAAAATGCTTGGTACACTGGATGCCGACCAGAAAGAGGACTGGAAATCGTTCATAGGACCAATCGTCCAGGCCTACAATGCCACCAAAAGTGATGCCACGGAGTATTCCCCCCCTCAACTAACCACATTTTATATACGGTGGCGCTAAGTAAGATAGGGCTATCTGCATAGGATGATGGTAATGCGACCTTTAAGAATCAAATAATAATAACTCAGATATGTTTGCATAGTTGAATCTAATCAAAGCTACCAACAAATAAAAATCTAAAACGATGTTTTAATTATAGCATCACAACAATGAATGATAGATAGGAGGCATATGTCAAGAGTTAAGCCTTCTATGTTGATTTCAGTGTTTATTGTTCTTCTGTTGCCCTGTTTGTAGCAATAAGAGAACGAACCTTTTCATAATTACTAGCATCACCAACAGTTCCTCTTTCTGCTTTTCGTTTCCCCTCCCCTCTCATGTATAAAGGACAAAATACTCAGAAATCTGGAGTGAGAAAGAAAAAGAATTTGGGCCGGATGAAAACCTTGAAACTGAACTAACACCAAGTAACCTACACGAATATGATTCGTCGTAACGGCATGTGTACGCTTTCCTTGGGATACAAAGTCGCAATAGTCTGTAGACACTATAAGGTAGATTTTTGTTTACGACACACACATACTGTAAGGTATTTAATGCTTTGTTGTTGTTGTTGTTGCTGGACCATTGTAGCAAGATACGGGCGAACATCCATGAAAAAAAGAACGTAAAGGATTTTCGCTTGTGTCACACGACGATGTCCCTGGACCTATATATGATGGTAAAAGTTATGTCAAACCGAGAGAGAGAGAGAGAGAGAGAGAGAGAGAGAGAGAAGAGAACAAACAATTCTATGGGCGGTAGTAATGTTAACTAAAGCAGAATACTGGCTTAGATCAACTGTAACTGTATTAATAGACTTTGATTACCTCTTGTTGATTCGTCATTTCGCTAAGATTCTATATCACACTAATTTCCATGCACCGATACGAGCGTATAGTGTTCAGGAACCTAACCATGTACTCGTAGTGCTCTACTTGCTTCATTGAAACCATCTTTAATTTTTCAATCATAAGTCTGTCTTATATTGATATAATCAATGTGAATAAAATAGAAACTCAAAAAGAAAACAATCAACTTATCAATATGCAAAAGTGATTGAGAATAGCCACAAATGGCACAAAACTACTTTTTATGGCTGACACATTTGGCAGGGATGTGAGAAATTCATTCACTCGGTCAATACACAGTTGCCTGTAGTCAATTTTAACTCCGCTCAAATGGTAAATATGTGTATTTGTATGTGATATACATAAAATATATGTATAGTATGTACGCTCTATCAATGATATACCACTCTTTGTATAAATTGTGTGTTTGTGTATGTAGAAGTGTCTCAAATTACTTTCTTGTTTGCCAAGTGTTTCTTTTGGCGATTTAGCAAATGTGTAGTAGCCACCGATTGTTGCTGGCATTAGCTGATACCACCCAGACGATGTTTGCGTTATATGATGCAATCGTACAAAATGTTTCCAAAAGAGCCTTCATATCCAGTGTTATAAAAAAGACCCGTTTTATTCAATTTGAGGTTTTGTGTAAAATTGATTTATTGACATAAAAACATGGATTGCATTTCAATTAGAGATTTGTGTAATTTGCTAAACTAATAGCTGCCCTCTAAGTGGTAGTAGGTATAAAGTCCGTTACAAACGTTGAGAAACCATAATTAAGCTCATGGAGGATCATAATATGTTTAACTATTATCACGTACTTAATGTACATGTATGAAGATACACTTGCCACTTAAACAAGCTAGATAAGATTACATCAAAATAGCATCAGATTACAGGATGGATCACTCGATTACTACCCTTGAATAATAGTTAATACATTTACGCACGGAAAAGGATACTGGAACTTTAATAAAAATCTATGAAAGGAACCTATGTATACCACAATTGTGAAATATACAATTAGCAGAGAATACGAACCCAATATACACTACTGGCTGTATTGTTTGTTGGATTTTCCTAATGATTATATATGATGTATATCTATATTTTGTACTTGACCTTGTCCCAAATCAAGTTAATGGTGTATCTGACCAGTGACATTTTTATGTAAACTACATAATACCTAGCTAATATTTTTCTATGATTATGGATTAAATAGTCAGATCATTACTAATTGTAAACATGTTTACTTCTGTATGTGTTAAAGATACTCTCTTGATTCTGACCTTATAAACTTCCAGAAATTTCACAATCCTGTGAGTTCTTTTTAAATTTTAACTTTGCATTCTAGGCAAATAAATTATTTATTGAATTTTATAAAACTTGTCGGCTTTTGCTCTTTTGTTAATGTCTTGAAGACCATAGAGCCATGACAAGATAAACTATAACAGTTTTTAAAAAATGGCGGCCTATTGCCATATTAAATATAATCGATAAATTATCATCAGAATGTAGAGCTCAAATGGTGAAAATGGCGTTGGACACAATAATATAAGAACAGGAAACATGATTCATTAAAGTTATATACATAGGTGATAACGTTTTAGAGTCATCAATCACTCCATGCTTCGAGTTACTTAAATTGGTGTCAAACTCTTTAATTAGCCTTGAATCTCTTGATCTACCTGCTCAACTTTGGTTTCTTTAAGGCAAGGTGTGCCTGTTTCATTTTGAATCGTAAAATTCTATAGTCTTCCAGAGTTTTATTCTTCGCTCATAACACTTTCCAATGCATTGATCTCAACGTTAATCCCTTTTCGATTGGTTGTAAATATTGTTGAATGTATGACATTTCTCTATCTTCTTTATATCACGGTTTGCAATGTTTTTGCTGCATTAAACATATGATTGTATCTCTGTACTAATTCCTGTTCTTATCAATTAATCTGTTTTTGCAAATCCCGTATTTTAATCGTTCTTTTATTAGCACCATATTTAAAGAAGTTATTTGTTATAAACTTGTTCGCTTTATGTCTTCATATCTTTGAAATTATTGTCTTCTTAAGTATTACGTGTAAGTGTACCAATGCATGCACTACTACACCCATCCCACTATAAACGATAATTTCTAAACAGCTTAAAACCTTTTATGCTTCTTTGGAGTTCTTTTCACGCCGCTATAATGCTTTGTAGGTCTTTCTCTCGCCGCTATAATACTCGCTCTCCTTATTCAAATCATTCTAAATTTGCGTTAATCTTTAGCAACGTGAAATTCACACATCATATGTTGGAGGCACAAAGATTTCGTCTCACATTTATATGTATTAAATAAGCAGCTAAGATTGGTCTGTTTAATTATCTAATTATTTTAGGTTGCATGATCCCTTCTGCATTCAAGAAGTCACATATCAACTGGAATATTGAAATTGGAATAACCATTTTTCTGCTGTATTAAGCTGATGAACTCATTGACAGACCAAACTTCTTATATGAAAATCACACCTAATATGATTATAAGAAAATATGTACGATTATCTAATGTGTCAGTCTGTTGGTTCACTAATGTTTTAGTGGTTTTTGTGCTCACAACATTTCTGAAGTCGGATGTTGCTGTTCGTTTTGTACAGCAACTAACTTTACTGGTGATGCTAGAGGTTGTTCTTTAGTTTGTTCTTGAGGCGTAATAGCAGGCTTGAAAAGTTCTTATGTTCCATCTGAAGTCGTTCTGATTTTGCGTTTTAAAATTCACCTCATTGATCGCCCAGGTTAACTTCAGGTTCAGCTCTATATAGATCGTTATTCCTTTTTGAAGTTCCTTTTTAATCTTTGATTCAGACTTATTTTAATCTATGTTTTTACGTTGATTATCTTCCATTGAATATTAAAAAAATAAATAAAAATTTATTTTGCAAAAATGTTTGAAATTAATAAATTTATTATGTTTGCCAATGTTTTTCTTATAAATTAAAATTATAAGTTAATAATACAATATTTAATAAATGAATCCAACTACGACATTTGAAGGAAAAAAGGTATAACTACTTTTAATGTTACTTGTTATTACAAGTCATGCATAAAAGAGAATATGAAATATTGGAGAGGACAAAATAAAGAATAGTTTATATATTGGAGATACGAAATGACTGAAGGGAATATTAAAAAAATTACATGAAGGAAAGATGACAAGAGTCAGACGTTTACAGGTATCGAGTCAAAATATCCAATAAAATATAACGTCAATCTTTTTAGGGGTAACATCTTTTGATTTTCACCGCAATTAGCTGAATTTTCCCATACTTAAATGTTTTGAAATTTATTGATTTAGATATAGGTCATTTCATTCCATGTTCATTACTTATCTGATCCAGAATAACAAATAAAACGTTTTCATCGATCGAGTACAGGATACGTGAAATTATTGTAAACAGGCGTAAAGGTAAGAGGATGCCAGGAAACTTCTGTAAACAGTGTAAAGGTGAGAGGATGCCGCAGAAAGTTATTGTACTGGAATACAATAAAATTGGCAGTCATTTAAAACCGCCAACGTTATTCTAGCGGAGATTTTAGTAACTTTCTTTTGTGTGTTTTGTCTCTTCTTTTCTTACGCAACAATTTACTAATTAATGGAAAGTCACTTGAGAAATTTATTGTTGTTGTTGTAGGGTTTAACGCCATTTTTCATCACAAGATACATGGCGGCCAGTATAATTGGTTGAGGAAGAACCCTGGAAAACTCCGGAAAGAACCACCGACCCACGAGAAGCTACTGGCAAGCTTTCTCACTTACCCACGTTAGCCGAGCCTGAGACTCGAACCCACGCAAACAGAGGTGAGATGGCAGTGATCCGGAACGGTGAGCGCTTTAGACCACTCGGGGCCCCGTCACTTGAGAAATAAGAAGTTTTCGCTATTGTTGTCAAAGATACAATACATCAATTACAAGGCATCCAGTTCATATTTAGTTAACACCTTTGGTTTATTTTGCACTATTTGTTTTCCTCTGGTAGTTGCCTAACAATAAGATGCTGGAATGCTATCCAACTAACACTTAAGGTTAATACAGGCAATATCAAAGAAAAATATAATAGTCCATTAAGGTATCTAATAGCATTTGACATCATATACTAATTTTTGACTCTGTAATTGATTAAAAGCATTAACTGCGAAACATATTATAGTGTTACAACTGTTACTGATCGGATATTGACATCTTAGATTTTTAGCTGATCTTGTTTTGAGGACTATTTCATGTGTTTCCTTTACGTGTTTTTCGCCCATTTTTCACAGTTTCATCAGCGAAATTTTAACGAGTTATCTCTTTGTAGTTTCTATTTGTTACACTAAATTGTTGTTTATATTCTTCAGTTTCAGGAGCGGTGAGGAATCCAATATTTTTTCTCTGATGAAACAGAATGTAGCTTCCAAGTGGCGTATCCACTATTAAAATCGTGTGAAAATGGCAAAAGGTGGCGACGACAATTTTGATTCGAAAAACATTGAAAAATCCTGTTACTCTAAAGACGATTACAATAAATAAATTCTTGATGCAACAGCTGAAGATGAACTCACTGATAGATTATCTAATGATATATTTGAAACTCATCGGCTTTCAAGTAGAATTCATGAATAATTGCAAGTACCATATCATCCATGCTTTACAAGTAGATCAAGACAAATATTAGCTGACTAGAAATACATTCAGATTTAAAGATGACACGTTATATTGTTGCAACCCACATTGAAACAAAGTACGAATATCAGCTAAAAATAATCCAATTAATAGGTTATCAGCCAGAACAATATGATCTGCACATAAACAAGCAATAGGTGACAAGATGGAACAACTAAAATGACAGCCAAACACTGTCTCCAAAGCTTCAGGTTTAAACAAAACTCAAGCAAATGTCATGGATCTTGCTCCTGCAATAACATATGAATTTCATGATAGATTAAATAAGACTTAGAGATGCAAGCGAAAGGAAACAACCTAATTAACCACGGGAACACACAGCTAATGTATCAGACAACACATACAAATCCATCATGTAATCCAAATGCATACAATTAAGACAAGTCAACCATATGAAGCAGAAACTTGATTGGACAATTACTTAAAGAATCGAAAGTGTGCAACTTCAAAGTGCACCGTGACTCTCATTTAATCAGCAAGAAAAAGCAGAATGTAGAATTCATGCAGATATTATAAAAATTGTGAAAAACGTATGAGAAGTGATTTTGAAATCTATGACACAAATAGGGCATATAACAAACCACCAAAGAAACACAAAAAAGATAAATTGAAAGAGCAGTTGGAAAATTTGAAAGTAGAAGTGCATTGCTTGTTGGACATTTAAGATGTCTAATTCGTACCTTTAAAGACAACATTCTATGACTCACTTCAGATAATTGTGAAACATTATTATTATGTAAAACGTTAAAACGATTGTTCAAAAGGCAATGTGGGATAGGTGCCACCACGATTGCATCCATATGTACGATTGCAGCAAACCATGACTGTTTGTGACAAATTTGGTAAAACAATGTTGCTTTTTCATGCTTCTGTTGCACCAGTTCCTCCACCAGCTTATATGCCCGTACATTTGATCGAAACATACAATTTCTGACATAATAAAAATATCTGAAAATATTAATTTCCGGCTTAAATTACCCAAGCAAACATCAGCTTTCTGGAACTAGCGGCAGTATAATGTATTACGTTTCTAGGCTCGTAAAAAAGTAACAAAGAAAAGAGTGAAGCCAACAAGCTTTGTAAAATTTAACAAATATTTTATTTCCCTAGAAAACAAGGTAAAAATAAGAAAAAGGACTCACGGTTAATGAATCAAATCCAAAATTAATCCTAGAATTAATAAATTTAAGTCCTATCAAAAACAAGTTCTAAGTGAATCACAATTCGAATCCCGATGAAATTCCAAGATGGAAGGCGATGACGTCTTCTATAACCTGCTTTGTGCTGATGTGTCAGCTGTTCTTTGTTGAATCACCAAGAATATTGTTCCAGTTTAGAATTCCGAATAATTTCCAATAAATGTCTTTGTCCAAGAATTCTGATGAGTACCAGTATTTTCCAAGGTAAATAAATTACTTTAAATAAAAAAATTCAACTCAAACTGGTCACAACAAAAACACCTTTGAGCTCCATAGGTTAAAAGCAAGACTGGCTAAAATCACTATAATAACGTGTGTTTTAAGCCTAACTAAAACGCAAAACAGATCACCTGATGGGGTCAGGTGATCACTTCCTTCGAGGGGCGTAATAACATTACATGTCGATTATCACGTACGCTATGTACGTCTTTGACTCTACAAAATGAATCTTACTATAAGATTCAATAATAAAAATTTTTTAAAAAAAGTTGTTTACTACAAATTCGAAACTGGCTCTGAATCTAGGTCACCAATTAGCTACAATGTTTCTACTATTGCTTGTTTATCAGGTTTAATAGAACTGAACTGAATTTTCTGGAAAAATGTCAAATCCCGTGAATAAAGTTATCATTACAATAACATGTAATAAAATAAAATAAAATAAAATAAATTTAAAACTAACACACAAGTAATTAAATTACATATGCATAACAAATGTACTGGCTTGTGAAAACAGCTGTGTAGGTTATTTCTTTTTCTTAGCTGATCTATTATATTTGTTCTTCCATTAGTTGGATTTGTATATGTAACTAGCACCAGAGTTGTAGACGGGGTAACAGTAGGTACTAAGAATCCAAATCCATTTGTAAATGTAAAGTAATCCAGGTTCTACAATCATCTACAGAAATATGAGTTCTTCTTTTGTTTAATGTTCTTTGTCTTTTCTGTTACATTCAGTTACAGCTCCATTGATGTTACCATTTATGTCCTTATTATCAACTTAGCTCTTATAAACGTCTTCGAGGGCCCCGAGTGTCCAAGTGGTCTAAAGCGCTCGCCGTTACGGATCACTGCCATCTCACCTCTGTCTGCGTGGGTTCGAGTCTCGGGCTCGGCCAATGTAGGTAAGTGAGAAAGCTTGCCAGTAGCTTCTCATGGGTCGGTGTTTTTTTCCGGGGTTTTCCAGGGTTCTTCCTCCACCATTAATACTGGCCGCCCTGTATAGCCTATCTTGTGCTGAAAAATGGCGTTAAACCCTATAACAACAACAACATAAACGTCTTCTTCTAATATTTAATTTTTTTATATTTCGACGAATGGTTCCAGATTGTGTATCATCTGCTGGAATAGTATGTGTTTTACAGCGTCGCTGTTTATAGCTGTGTTCAGTCCTAGTTTGAATCTATCAGAGGATGTTTTAAGAAGTTATTGGTGTGCTCAACAAGGATACTTATTTTGAAAAGCACATTTCTAGGCAATGCAATGCACTCTCACCACCAAAAGCCAAGTATGATTTTAATTTTGAATCTGTTATGTATTGTTGAAATTTGGTCATAATGTCTTTATCAGTCGTTACCTACTCTACTGGAAATAACAGCTCAAATAACTTGCTAACAATGTCGGAACTGCCGTAAAAGACTGTAATTGCTGTTCTGTTTTGCATCTGTGCACATAATATGCAGATTACATAAAACACTATGCTTTGATTTAATATTGCAATATCATTGTCTGTTAAACCAGTGATGTCTTGCAGAAAGAAAGACGTCCAACCTACTTCACATCCCTTGAGTTTGTTTCATCAGCCGACAATCTTATGCAGTATTTGACAATACCCAGTTGCTAGCTATTACAATACTTATTTAACATATCACCACGTATTGTCTCTCCAGCTCTGATGTACCAGTTTATGTTCTTCATGCCCATTATAAAACAAAAATTTAATCTTTTTTTATGACTGCAACCCCAGTCACTATTTAGTGGGATTCTAAAGTAATTACAGATTATTTTAAATAGTTGCATATCTACGTTGTTTTGTGTTGCATTAAAGGCTTGTTCATGTCGCATTATTTTATTTTCAGACAGTTGTTTTCTGGAAATAAACATGAAATTTGTATACTGATTTGGCGCATTCTAGTAGAATTTGATTTTGGTAAATACCAATAGGATATTGTGCACCCAGCTGTTGCCATCCATACTGGCCATTTTTATTGCATTTTGTATAATCTCACATCGCACTGTGCTTTGTATCTGTTCATTGAGTCACTAAAAAATCTTAAAATGTATTTATAGAAATGTTTTTAACAGTTTTAATGTAAAATAATCTTTCTCAGTCTGGTTGATTTCGAGCTTTTAAATATTTGTAAAATGTCCTGGTTAGCTGGTGTCTTAAACTGATTTACTGATAAGGGCACGATGCCGTACTTGTTAACTATGTTCCAGATCTGAAGTCCATTATTTAATTGTCACCGATGTTCAAAATTTTATTTTCTATAGTATTTTAACCGTGTTACGATGCTCACCTCGGCCAGTCATCAAATACTTGAAGTAAACTCATTCTTATCTAATTCTGATTATCTTATAAGTTTGAGATTTCTTTCTGTGTTTTTTTTTTTATAGTTATATATACTAGTGAGATTTACTTTTGACCTTTTATGGTGAAAAAAAATCGCTGTTGTGGTGACCTAGAATATAAATAAAATTGTTTACATTTTTTGGTTTTGATGTAATATTTTCAATAATTGATGGGTTTTTAATTAGTAGACGTCCATGGCAGTCTAGAAAATAAAATAATTATATGTTTGTAATTTTAAAAAGCCATCATTAAGTTACAGCACCATCATAAAATTACAGCGATTCGAAGCCTTCAGATGAAATGAGCACTAAAAGCGCGTTAAATTTATAATAATTATAGAAATTCTGTAAATGTTGATGTTTATCACGTAACATATGCCGTACGTCTACAGATAAGGAATATATGGTACTCATA
The DNA here is from genome assembly GCA_016617855.1 of Megalonaias nervosa. Taxonomy (NCBI): domain Eukaryota; kingdom Metazoa; phylum Mollusca; class Bivalvia; order Unionida; family Unionidae; genus Megalonaias; species Megalonaias nervosa. The sequence goes on along the minus strand of JAECUM010003530.1, from coordinate 54,015 downwards.
TCATTTGTTAGAACGTTCTTAAAAGTCTATCTGCCGTTCTTATCGGATGTACATGATTTACATCCAGCCTGACACAACAGATCTTTTGGGTATTTAATCGTCTCAGCATTATTATATGCATAATTTTATAAAGTTTAATATTTCGGATTGGCAGTTTCGCAGAAGTGCAATGGAAATATTGCTTGGACGTACTTTATTTACTGAAACATCGAAAAGTATTGTCTAGAAGACATGGAAATAAAGAAAATAACTAATATGGAAGAATACAGCAACATCTTAATCCTTCCACTGACCTCGAACTCTTGTCTACCAAAATTTTATTCCTTGGAAATACATTTTGATGTCTCAGACATAAAATATCTACTTTATATCACGCCGTGTCATTAACTTATCCGATATTAAAACATATTGATATGGGGTAGGGATATGCCGAGTCCCTTACACTTGGACGTATTTATAAGCCATGTTCAAGGAGTTATTTCTCCCGATTCAGAACAAAATATCCATGCGCAGACATCAGGGAAGACACAAAAGTAGTTCTAGTCTGGTGAGTGATACGGAAATGCAGATGGAACAGCTTTAACGAACCCCATAACAACTAGGTACAATTAAAAGGGTATGCAATACAAAAATAAAATGTCATCTATATTATATCATGTGATCAATCAATGTGTGTTGCATTAGACATTGATCAGTGCTTACCTGGGAACTAACTGGTATCAATGAATTTTTTATTTTGAATGAATATTTCATTACAAATAAATTGAGCCCTTCTAATTACCTTTGAGCCCTTCTAATTACTTTTCTTGTTATTTGTAAAACAGAAGTGTAATAATAGTGAATATGACTGACAGCAAAAGAAAATGAGACTGTCAAGGTTTGTAATGACTTTTTGCTTCCTACATTCTTTATTCACATCGTTCCTTTTGTGAATATGGACAAAATGCTCAGAATGAAGTCCCTCTTGAACAATATGATGTATAATACTTCATAAATAGTCAGACGGCTCCAATGGCCTAGTGGTTAGAGTTTCCGCCTCGGATGGGGGGAGGTCGCGAGTTCAAACCTTGGCCGAGTCATACCTAAGACATAAAAATGGAACTAACAGCTGCCTCGTTAGGCGCTCAGCATTAAGAGGTTAGTGTTAGGTCTAGTCGGCCAGATGTTAGGATAATGTGACTGGGCGGGACATATGCTACATATCTGCGGCATGATGCCCCAGTGCTGGACATCACTAGCCTATAAACTGCCACACTGCAGACATCGTAGCGATACGAGTGATATTTTTAAAGCTACGTTGAAAATCCAACACACACACACACACACACACACACACACACACACACCCGTAAACAGTCAACATCAGGAGCTAGTGCCTATTGATTACACACAGTCCATGCCAGAGGTTAGTGCCTCTTTATTACACACAGTCTATGCAAGATGTTAGTGCCTATTTATTACACATAGTCCATGCCAGACGTTCGTGCCTATTTATTACATACAGACCATGCCAGAAGTTAGTGCCTATTTATTACACACAGTCCATGCCAGAAGGAAGAGTCTATTTATTACACACAGACCATGCCAGAAGTTGGTGCCTATTTATTACAGATAGTCCATGCCACACACATTTAGTGCCTATTTATTACACACAGACCATTCCCGAAAGGTAATTCTTATTTATAACACTCATTCTGCGTTAGTAGGCAGTATCTATGCATTACACACAGACCACGTCATTAGGCAGTGTCTATTTATTACATACAGTCCACGTCAGTGGGTAGTGCCTATGTATTATATAAGTCCACTACAGTGGGCCGTGGATATGTATTACATATAGTCCAAGTCAGTAGGCTGTTTCTATTTATTACATACAGTCCACGTCCTTAGGCAGTGTCTATATATTACATACCGTCACGTCAGTGGGCAATGTCTATGTATTATATAAGTCCACTTAAGTTGGCAGTATCTATGTATTACATACAGTCCAAGTCAATAGGCAATGTCTACGTATTACACACAGTCCACGTCAGTTGGCAGTTCCTATTTTTTTACACACAATATATGGCAGAAGGCAGAACCTATTTATTACATGCAGTCCATGTCAGAAGGAAGGCAGTACCTATTTATTACACACAATGAATTTTCGTAAGGCAGTACCTATTTTTTCGCACAGTGGATTGTCATAAATCAGTACCTATTTATTACGACAGTTGATTTTCATAAGGCAGTATCTATGTATTACACACAGTGCATTGTCATAAATCAGTACTTATTATTACGGACAGTGGATTGTCATAAAGTAGTTCCTGTTTATTACAGACAGTGGATTGTCATAAGGCAGTACCTATTTATTACAGACAGTGAATTGTTATAAGGCAATACCTATTTATTACACACAGTGGACGTCAGCTTGCAGTGCCCATTTATTGCCCACAGTGGATTTTTAGAAGGTAGTGCCTGTAAGTACACTTGTTCCGAGCCAGTAGGGAGTGCCTATTTATTATTACACACCGTCAGCAGGGATTGTTTATTCATTACATAAAAATTACGAGTAGATAGACTTTGATCGTAGTGTTTTGTTTATTTCGTTTCAAATAAATGAATACGAAGGCATCAAGATGGATATTAATTTTTGTAAACACAATGGAAAAGTGTCTTGATATTATCCCATATTATTGAAGTGTCATGGAGAGTGCGTAAATTTGCTGCAGAATGTTTTTGTATATGTAAGTTCCATATACAATTGAGAGTTTGGGTTGTATTAGAAACACTGACACCAAAACTGAAATATTTTTCTACATTCTTCATGTTTTTCTATTTTCACAAAATGAGTGAAGTGAAATCACATTTAAATCATCGTAAAACGTCTTACAGTAAAACAGAAAACTTTTGTGGAGAACAGCAGTGATCGTGACATCTGACGGTAAAGTTAAATTTTTGATAGTACAACATCTGACTTGTCGCCGGTAAAGTCGGAATTTGATTGTACAACATGTGACTTTTGTAACGGGTAAGGTCGAATGTTTGATATTACAACAATTATTTGTATCATGAAACCACGCGAAATATAAAGTCACAGGAGCTATTTGAGACCGACATAAAATAAGAGAAAACTAATCGATCAAGAAGTCCTGTCAAGAAACCACGCGAAATATAAAATCACAGGATCTATTTGAGACCGACATAAAATAAGAGAAAACTAATCGATGAAGAAGTCCTCTCAAGATAACTATTCTCGGAATATTATTGCTGTTCAGTTGACAGTAAGGGTTCTAAATCAAACAGCATGGAAATTCTCATTATAGTTGATATATGTAATGTTTGCTAGGAACTGACAATATGTGATGGTTTAACTTTTTCAACATAATGGTATCATTCATAAATAAAGTATAGATATATGTACATATAATTTTATTCATAATATTTATGGGGGGAGGCACAATAACATTTTGATTCTTACTTAAATAATTTCACAATTCATCCAAAAACTTTGAATTTTTATGTACAACTGTTTAGACCACGTGCGTAACTTGAAGATATTTGCACCAGGGATTTCATGGATTCAAACAAATCATAGTTTTGTTTAGTCCTTTGATATGTTGTCTGAGAGAAAGGAGCCAATTCTAAAGACTATACCAGATCTAGAACATACGTTAGGTTAGCCCATTTTAAATCTTGAATCATTCGAAGTTTTCATAGGAAGATTTATATAAGTAATTGTTTTACGTAGTTCGTAACTGATGTCACAAGGTAAAGGTAATTGGTGTTTATCAATTTTTCAAAAACATATTGACGAACAATAATTTATCAGAATTGATCATAATTAACTAATTTTAATTGCTTTTCTTAGTTTATAACTTGTGTCATACTGTTCAGTGAAGTTGATTGATGTTTATCAGTGTTTGAATAGTATATTGCCGGGTAGTAATTTATCAGAATGTATGCTCTGTGACAAACAATAAAGATTTGATGGATATATCATACGAATTAGAGTTAATCTGGTAGTGTCTTCAAAACAAAAGACAGTATTGCAATGTACAAGTCTTTATACTGTGTTGGACTGTGTCTTAATTTAGGAATCCATGATTAGGATTAAAGGAGAAAGTGAAGGAAACCCGAAAGCACCTTTGACACCTTTATAATTTGAAGCAGCAATCAATGAGAATGAATAACTGTAATATTCTTCCAGTAGCAATTCCAGTCACTGTACATATTAGGAAAGCAACAGTGCTGATAATATAAATATTATAAATACAAGGAAGCAGACGGGTATGAATCCGTGGAAACGATGGTGGTTCTGATCCTGATGTCGTTTCTTGCCTACACGCGTTGAAAGTTCATTTAATGGCAAATCTTACACAGGGAAAGACAGCCAGTAAGGAATATCTGTATGGCTTGATGTCACAAAGACGGTTTAATACGACATCCGATGTGTGGGAGTTTCTATTGGATATTTACACCAAGCTTAAACATAGTATTCCATTAAATAATATTATAAGGACTTGTGAATCTTCTAAACACCCATAAAGCAAGTTTTCTTTGATCTAGAAAGTATGCAAACTTTGACGTAATAGCATTAGATTAACCGTTCTGTAGCATATACCCAACAATAAATCAGACAAGGAACTGTTTCACACTGTTCGTGTAAAGAGAAAGTACACCAAGTAAATTTTGATGGCATACTTCAAAATAGGTCAGTAGAAAATTAAATCAATTGATGTCAAATGTATAATATCTCGTCTCAGTGGGTCTTAAGAAAGGCAATTAGTTCCCCTTTCCTTGGCTTGATGTGGCCAAAACTGTGCTGAAAGTAACGTTACAAACCTGCCCACAAACTAAACCATCTAATATTTGACATTTATTTTGGAAAACAACGTAACAAATAGGCAATATTTGTCTATCAATAAAGGTTGTTTATTTAGGTTATTATTAATTTTAAACATGTTTACTTAAGTTTGAGTTATATATACAGTTTTACTTTTAACTTAGAAGGTTCCAGAAACGAATTTTTCATTATAAAGACAGAGTATTTTCAGAAAATGGCAATTGCAACCTAGGTCAAGCGAACGTGTATATAAAGTTGTTTAATTCTGGATTATCCATGCCTACCTTAACATCCAAAGTGGAATCGGTCTTATTGTTGTGTCCAGTTTTTATTTAAGAGTATTTGTTTGTTTAAATTATTCCCATTACAATGTGATCATTAAAATTTCTTGGACTGAATGGCTATTTTGGGATGATGGTTAATTCATTCAACGACATTTTTTGGATTATGTCATTGTGATACGTCAAGACTGTTGGTACATTAGCAAATTCGAGACTACTGGCACATCAGCAAATTCAAAATTGGAACAGTTTGGAACTGCACTGGAGTTTATTAGAAATACTCTGTATTTTTTGGAATTGTGATAGAACCTATAGGACTATTTGTGATTTAATTCAAACTACTCTAAGTTCTTTTTAAGTTTTCACTTTGTATTCTTGAAAAATAAATCATTTGTTGAATTTTACAAAACTTATTGGGTTTTGCTCTTCTCTGTTACTTAGTTTACGACTACAAAGATCTAACACCACGTATTCGAATGAATTGAAATTGACTGTTTCTGTTAAATAGATAAAGATAGATACCTAAGAAGAAAGAAAAGATGAAAGTTAGTTATGGATAGAAAGTTAGTTATGGATAGAGAACGGCAAACACCCCTGAAGAGGAAAAGAGGATACAAAAAAGGAAACAGAAAATATGTTTCCTCATTCAGCAAGTTAATTCGATACAGACTGATGATAATACTGTACCCCATTCCCATGAATCAATGCCAGATTTGAACAATGATGGAATAGTCCATTTTCAAATCAAGCAACAGTTTCATTACGGATCTTTAATTTTCTTCCTAAAATTCATGTATGTTAGTGTCTCTCATATTATTTTGTCAGCAAAAGTTAACCTTTAACCCAGCAGTCTGCATGGATAGCTAAATTCTTCTAAAACCAATCTTTGAAAAGAAAATGCTATTCGTTAAGTTTGAAAAATTAATCATCATTTTCAGGAATATAAAGACGTACAGAGTTTTAAAACTAAAGAATGATTTTCATCCTTCTTGCAATTTCTGTCTCTGACGAAAAATCTCATTACAGTTTGAAGTATCAGGAGCAAAAAAATGTAAAATCTCGGTCTAATGAAAAATCTTGACAACTTTATTGAAGCCAGTGCCATATTTAAAAAACGTGACAGTGCAATGAAAAAATGTCAACAACAAAAATCACCGACGCTGTCATTGAAAAGAGTGAAAGGTAGGAAAGCCATTAGCTTGCAACAGCTCAGACTTCTCAACCTTGGTGCTCTTTCCATGAGAATATATTAGAAAGAGTGAGTAAATAAATCACCTGCAAATGTTTTGCCGTGCTTGTAGTGGAAAACTGCTCATATACTATATAAAAAAAACTTACGTCAACTCAAGTGAAGAATTTTGTGATGAAAAACAATTTTTTTGAGAAGCGAAAATAGTTTGAGATTCTAAGTTTACTTGATGTAAAATATATGTGATAGATTTCAGGAATGTTGAACACCATTTTGGTCTGTTGTACATATAAAGAAACAAGACATCCCAGGACCCACAATAAAATCTAAACGATCCTGACATAGGCAGTTGATGAAGAATCCATGCATCCAGTTCAATAATGGGGCAGATTATACCAGTATTTCAAGTCAAAATACAACGTTGAATAGGTTTCATATTTTTTACGCTCAAAGAAAAACATTTCTTTCTAATCGGTCCCGAGGTTTGACTATGTGTGAATGTCTTTTATGAATCCATGGAGGTAACTTCATACAACTCTTGTTTATTGTTTTTTTTTCAGTTCATTTATTTCAAATGCAATCAATGCATTTAAAGCCCCAAAAGAAATTTTAATATACCGACTGTCAAAAGGTACGGATAATAGATTTACAGATGTGGAAAAAAAGTATCAAATTATTTGCATGGTCTGTTTAATTAATGTTGCTAATTACATTTCTGGTCTTGTAATATTGCATTCTCTAGCCGGAAATGAATACTGAAAGTGAAGACTTGCAAACTAATTCCAAATGGAAGAATTATTATTCGCTAACACAGGCAATGACGTATTCAGAGAAATAAATCTTCAGACGCTAATTAATCAAACCCATTAATATGCAACTTAAATAATTACAAGTTGAATCCTTATCTTAAATTACTTCATCTTAAATGATAAAACGTTGAACACTTATATTAAATTACTTCCTATCAGAAAGCAAAAAGTTAATAATTTGAAAAAGAGCCATTAATGTGCCCATGCTTTCAATTTTTTTTTAAATAGGGTGGGAGGGTTAACTGTAAATATGGTGCATTTCATCACTGATCCATGAATTGAATTTTCCCTCCCCCTTATACGCATACCACATTTAGAATGCTTTCAAAATTTGTCTTATTAACTGGTTAAGGAAAGGTATGACGTAGTATGAGAGGCTGAGAGACCCCAAATGGCCCAATACAGCATCCCTTCATTTTATAATCTATTGAAGATGTAGCCTTTATGACGATGCAAATAAACTTCAAAGTTTAATCAAAACATTATTACTGAAAGTATCTCGAGTCAGAGACCATATCCCTGGAACTTTTAAGGCTGTCATTTTAATATGTCCAAAACCTTACTTATATCTAAAATTAAACTATACCTTTGAATACAATCGTTTCATTTAAGATGATGTCATGATATACTTTGCTTGGATGCTATTTTATGTAATCAGGGATACTTCAGGATCTGTTAAAGCTGATCGTTTAGCATTAAACAGTATTTAATCAATGGCAACTTGACAGCAGTGCCTTACTTCTGACAAAATATTAGACCGTAAATTGGTAAATTGCATCAGTTTACCATTTTAGCAGAAATGTATTTATCTTTAATCACATGCTACAAATTAAGACATACAATGTTCATAAGACAGGGAGCTGGGTTAGGGTGTGACTGGGCTTGCGTGGTACTAAAAATGCAAATTCCTTATTTATTGCTCAAACATATTGCTTTCAAATCCGAAATTTGAACCTGATAGTTTCTTAAGCTCAAAAGAAGTAAATTAAATATAGGTGTACTTTCCAAAAGAACACGTCTGTTTGATCGCTTTGCATTTACACTCTAAGGCCCTAATGTGTGGATGGTGGGGTGGTGGTCCTGGAAGTTTCCTTCAAGGCGGGATCATTCTCTTTATCCATAATAGAGACAGACATTTTTAAGCGCTAATATAGAAAAAAAACCCCAGGTTGATATTTTCAGCCTTTGTTCCTGTTTAGAAAGGTAATATTTTGCTCCAAAAGGTAAATTGATAGAGCTGTATAGGCCCTGTATGTGGGTAAGACACATTCTACATAATGCCCTGTAAAAGCATGATTTGAGTATAAAACACAGCAGCAGGGAGGGTGAACAGACCACTTTTTAAGAAAAGTCCTTTTCTGAAAATAAAGCTTCCTACGAAAACGAAAATTCAAGGTCACCGCGAACTCTAACTGGGTTATTTTATCTTTTTCAAATTTTTATGCGTCCTCGTTTACCGACCAGGGACACTCACATTTGGTCGTCACCCTCCCTGCTGCTGTCTCTCAACCAAAATTTTTATCGAGACCTCACCATACCTCGACCGATGATCGTGTAAATTTATCGTGATAAATCCACGAGGAATCGCTTGCGTTTTTGAGAAGAAGTTTTTAAACTTCATCATATCCATGTCCCCTGAACACCAAGTCTGATGGATGTTTCGCAGATTATGTGTATCAACACCATTAAAGACAACCAGAAGATTACAGTTATCTCACTTTAGGTATTTGCGTATATCGCTGAGTAATATATATAATATCGGTGTTTTTGTGTCTGCCTCGGGAAAATATCCGAGCTGGATTTGATTGTTTGTCCAACATTACATCATCGTATACTACGAGATTATTAATACTTCCATCAAGATCATCCGCAGATGGAGCATCATCAATATCGATGATAAAGTCAATAATATCATTACTGTCCTCGTCAAACAATTTTGCATTTTCATTAAAATATTTAAGCACGTTGTAGCATCGCTGATCATCTACAGATGGTGCCACTAAATACAACTTATCCCACTTGAGCCATCTCATTATCAGGTTAAGCAACAATTGCGTCTTGCCAGACCCAGATAGACCTATGGTAATTGCTCTGATCGAATTTGGTAGCGCTGGATGATGCTTGATTGGCTCTTGCTTTCGTGTTGCTGAGAAATCAATGATATCCATGTTGTAGAAATATATAATAAATATGAATTTATATTGTGTTCGATGCAGAGCACCGACCCCCACAAGTGGATTAAAAACAATAATAACAAAAAATAAAAAGCGTGCACTTACAGGCAAGTGTGTAAAATGTGGTACAAGCAAATACAGATTTATATATCACCTGACGAATGTCAATGGTGGTGATATCGCTGCTTTAATGGGAAAATTACCATGAGCTCCATGGGCTAAGTATTGTGGTTGTGGAACCCGACTCGATATCCGACTTGACGAACGAGACCAAGCAATGCCTGGAGAGTATCCAATAAAAGAGATTGATCAAGCGTGCCTAGTTCATGATGTTGCGTACAAAAATAAAGATTCACAACAACGATATATTGCAGACGTGAAGTTGATTCACACGTTAAAGTCTATAAAAAATAAATCTCTCAGAGAATCACTAGCTAAATGGCTGGTAAGATATGCGATGAAAGGTAAACTAGTTTTAGGGACTGGTAATTAGTTGGCCGTTTATTATTATAATAATGGAATCGATTTATTATAGCCCAAGATGATATTGGAGGGGTGGAGCAGCGATTAGTAAACTTGCCGAAGCAGCAAATATCACACTATCTGTTGCTTCAGATTAGTTAGCACGACAGGCAATATGGCAAATCTACCAACCACCACCTAAAAAAATTCAGTACGCACATTTTGATGTCAGCGATCCCAATGAAGTTTATCAGGCAAATATTTTGTTTTTATCACATCATACTATTAAAACTGGTAGACGTCAATCGCGCACATACAGATACGCGTTGACTGTCGTTGACGTTGCAAGTAGATATAAAGAAACAGAACCACTATCAACAAAGACAGTAACTGAAGTTGCATCTGCTTTTAAACGAATTTATCAACGAGGACCCTTGCGATGGCCACAGCTACTACAGGCTGATCCTGGCAAGGAATTTATTAGTGCAGTAACATCTCTGATGAAACAACATAACGTCAAAATCAGACGAGGTCACACCGCAATTCATCGCGATCAGACAATCGTTGAGCGATTTAATCGAACATTTGCTGAGCGATTGTTTGGATATCAATATGCGAAGGAAATAGCCACTGACCTTAAGTCCCTGAACAAAATTCAGAAAGACATGAGATCTCGTGAATGGGTTGCAAGACTACTAAGTGTGATAGCTGCGTTAAATAATGACATTACTCGTGGAACTTCTATGAAACCCATCAATGCGATCACAAAAAAAACATATACCAGTACAACGACGTGACTCTTTCTTAAAATAACCAGTACTAGGTATTGTGACTGTAAGATATTTATATGAACCTGGTGAACGTGAAGGTGGTACAAAAAGAGCAACTGTCCCAGTCTGGAGTGTAACCGCACATAAAATTTCCAGCGTGGTAAGATCCACGGGTAGACCTGCAATCTACAGACTAGATTCAACTGCTCCTCAACGTGGATTTGTACGCGAACAATTACAAGTAATTCCTGAAAATACACAATTACCACCGCCTTCACTTCTGTGAAAGCAGGACACCAGCGCCCCTACGTCGATTACACTCAAGACAGGTCAACATCACATTTTCGCGTGCATGACCGAGACTACTATTAATTCTATCCGCGGTAAATTATCATGGGTTATTAGAAGAATACTGCCACAACATTACTGTGTTGCAGCAAGCACAGTGATTATTTTGTTGTTGTTTCAGCGTCATGATAAACTTAACATCGCAGTCAAAGTCACGCTTACTTTTTTGTCAGAACGCTGATAACCAGTTAATTTTTTCCTTACCATATCATCGCCATTGCTAGCAGTGGTTTCCTGAGTTATTCTTCAGTCTATGATAACCCTCCGTAGCTGAGACATTCTTCTAATTCTCGACACTGCTAGATAAACTAAATTTGACCATTCGATCCTATCATCGACAATCCAGATATTTGTCTGGAAATAGTTAATCCTTGTGACGAACGAATCGTTATAGCATATCCTAGAGTCCACAGAGATTTATCCATTGTTAACGCGCTCTCAACAGCACTCACAGGAACCAAAACTATATCATTAAGAACGTGTGTTTGTTTCTCATTAATTCCAGGAAAATCAGCTTCAATATTTTGCTTGCGTGTATCTGCTGGTCGATAACATAATGGCACAGGTAAATCTGAAAACTTTTCTTTGTGTAATAGAAATAATTGCTGTTGAAGTGTATCACAAACTATCTTCCGAGTTGCAATTATCAAATCAGCAGGCCTCCACAAATTCCAAAAATCACTCATCACAGTCTCTGGAATTACTTCACGCATTATCTCACACTGAATTTTAACTGGTTGTAGCCTGATTAACTTTTTAAACTCTTTCAGCGGTTCATCAATAGCTCTATGATCATCAGTTATTTCCTCATAATATTCTACGAACTTTGTCAGCCATTCATGCGGAGATGATCCAACAAGGGTGGTGGTTGACCATGATCGCCACACATGATAACAGCAGTATTTCTCGTCAACAACCAATCAAGGAACATTTTAAATACCTCCACGGATTCCGTGCATATCTCATCCCAGATAATGATCTTAGGAATATATTTCTCACCCATGCACTGAGGAGTCCATGTATCTCCCTTCCATCTAAAGAAGCTGTGATAAGTATGAGATTTAACTCCTCGTTCGCTCATTTCTCTGGCAAGCCGGTGAGTCGGAGTTAGTACAACCATATCAAAATTACGAAATAATTCAATCGCACGTGTTGTTTAACCAGAACCTCCGGGTCCATTAAGATAAACAGTCTAATGTCTGGCCACATGATCATATGCCGATGGTGCTGATAAAAGTTTTGACATCTGTTTATTTTTGTAACATGTTTCCTTAGATTCGCTGTCGGCGGATTAAGAATAACTAAGAATCTTTTCTCGCTTTATTCTCCATTCGCCCCATGAAAAATCAACGCGGATATGTAATTGTTTTAGGAATCCTGTATTTTTTTATTGATATAAAATGAATCTGTGGCGACTCTAACCGCGGTATCAGGATATATATTTATCATCGATAATAAGTTTATCGAAACGTACGCGAGCATCGAAGATCTTAAATGAGTAAGCTGTGGTAAGTCACCATCAGTGTAACTCACAATTTGAAACCTAATTTGGTTCTGTCCGATAAGTTAACATTACTTCGACTTACAAATATATTTTTCTCTGTTGTATCAGCAATTATGAAATCAAGTTCAGCATCGTCGATAATTAATCTTGTACGATGTTGTTTATGATCATATGATCCTCCTTGTGCAAATTTATCAATTATTTTCTGCCAAAGTCTTTCGCAAGTTTATTTTCGAGATCGGTATAATCCTGATTTTCATCAGGGGAATATTTCTTCTGTTGTGGTAACCAAATGGAAAAGTGAAGCAATTACTGAGTAATCGTTCGATAACATCAGTATCGTTCGTGTATTTCAACGCAAGATTTTTCATTTAGTTATAAAGAGATTCTGCACGATAAATATCTCCAGTAGGCCGTACAAACTGATCATAGTTCACAGATTCTGAACTATGAAATAACCACACGGATACAGGGTCGCTAGTTGCTCTTACTGATATTCTTTATAACATCAAACATATCACCGTTATAAAATTTAACAGTTCGATTTTGTGAAAATATTGTTACGTCCGACGTCGACGCGTGAGCGTTATGATCAACTATCTCTATCGGAGCTCCTTTCGATTTATACTTCGATTCGTATAAAACTTTCCCCTTTAACGTCTTCACTGTTATTGGGAATTTTAGTTTTTCCCAGTTCATCAACGTCTTTGATTGACGCTCCGGTATCTTTAATTGTTTCTACCCACTTTTATATTGTTTTACGTCGTAAATCCGTTAAACCGTTTCCTCGTTTCGCGTTAGTAAAGTGTTCTATAACCCGTTCAGCAACACAATTCAAGCGAGAAATTTTCATCGGCAGGAGGTCATTAACACTCGGTTTATCATTCAGCGGATATATCACATAAACAACTGCCGGCACAGGATATGCTCGCTCATAATAAGGTCTATCAATTCCAGTCAGTATTCCTGGTTTGGAAATTTTGCTTAACGTGACAATATTTCCAGCGTGATGTAATCAAAAGGGTCACGTTTTTCACGGATGATCCAGATGTTATCTACCGCGCCGATATCTACCTCAACGATAAATTTTATTCTAAGAATATATTTTTGTTCGTCGAGATAATTAATAATTGTCCTTGCTTGCTTATCATTCATTGTAATATCGACGTCTTGCATAATTCTGAAAGTTGACCACACATGAGCAGAACCACCATTTCGAAATTCTCTCTTGGCTTCACGGATACGATTTATTAAAGTCTTATTCATCAAATCAACATCAACCAGAGCTCGCCTCGGTATGTCAGGGGTTATTCTGTCAAGATCGAATCTAGCTTTGGAGGGGTTAATCGCAGATAATCTCGTAAATTCCTCCATTGTTATAATTAAGGCATATATATATATATATATATATATATATATATATATATATATATATATATATATATATATATACTTATATATATATATATATATATATATTAAAATTTAATTTATATAGAATGATTAAAGCAAATAATATTTGTAAGTGGTTAATGATTGATTCTGCAACTCCTTGTAAACGGGCTTGTGGAAATCAATTATGTGGATATCACATGCAGAGCGCGCGACGAGTAAGTCTAGAACCAAAGCCCTGTTTGAAATGTAACGTCGGAGTCGGGGTAAAACGCAGTTGTGCGTAGAATGCTGTGGTAACAAATACAGAGCCTTGAAACGGTATTACGATTAAAGAAACGACGGCAACAGTGTTGCTGGTGACGAACCTCTGATAAGAAGCTCTGAAGACTATCTCACTAGATATAATTTCGTGCTAGAGCATCCACACATATTTTTTCCAGTAAAAAAATAATAATTTAGACAAATAATATATACTATATAAATGGAGCAAGGAGAATTTATAACACATCCTATCATGAAGGATTATGATGCATCTCGTGCTGGCATCATCAGAAATTGTATACTAAAAACACCAGTCGGTTTTGCCAATAATGCTGGTTGTCTCATACTCAATGCCGGGGAAAAATATTTCTATGTCATAGGTTTGTGTACGAGTGTTTTCACGGACTAATCGACTATGGAGTTGTGATTGATCATATTGATTCAGATCCAAAGAACAATTATTTGAGTAATTTACGAGCTATTACACAGTCAGAATTGCAAATTTGGAAAAACTGGTAAGCAAAAAAAATTGCTTGAGCAGTTATATCTGTGAACGTGGAGACGAGCGGAAAAAAAAGAATTTCCAGCGACATATGCAGCTGGTAAATATTTTGATATTTGCCAGCATTCGGTGCAACATGTCCCAAATAATATAGCCAAATCGGCATTTTCAAAGAAATATAAGCAAAAAACAAATTTCAGTATCTCCTGACTGTGTCCGTCACTTCTGAATCTACTTTGGCTCATTTCAATTGTATACTAGATGAAGAGAGATAACACTGTCTCCGGTAGAGTGATTAAACAGTAGCCTCGCTTGTAACTATGACGGCCGCGGATTGTTGTGGCTCACAAATCCAGGTAAGTTATTTTTAGATTTCCAGGTATAATCGTGGGCGACCACATGGAACAGTCTATTTAAATAAATATTCATTATATAATGAATTCCGAAAATATTAATGCAATTATTAAAAAATTACATGATGATGATATAGAACTTTCTGATCAATTGGATCCTGAAAAAAATCACAAAAGATTTTGAAACATTACAAGAACAAAATTACAACGGAAGATACACACTATCAGCCGAATACAGGTTTATTAAATTACTCCATCAGGCGATGAAACATTCGCTACTTTATGTCGATGATGATAAAAACATCCGGAAATTTGTTTCTCTCGCACAGGCGATTGAAAACGCTAGATCAGAGTTATCACGCAGATACGAAACAAAAAAGATTGTGAGTTCACGTGTAAGACAGTTGAAAAAACTTATGTACGATTCTTTGCAATCGGATTGTAAAGTGAAAGTAGTGAGAGTGTCACTAGTAGCCGATCTAAATTCACCTGTATATCTATAAGAGCTCGGTAGTCATGTGTTTAAGGCGTCGGCGTACGGATCGACTAGTGGAAACTACTTCACATGTTCGAATCTCGAAATGCGATAAATGTATTGTCTTGCGTTTAGCGATAGATGCTATTATAACTGGGGGCACCTGCGGACATTTGAAAAAGACGAGCTATACTTGTACTGGTAATTGTAAAACTAATTCCAGGTATAACTCGCCTGGCACCCTCAAAGCGCGCCCGGGGTTCACTTAGGAGGAGTATTTACGCAACAATTACCCAAGATGAGATATATCCGACGTCATTTAACCTGCTCGTCAGGTACTCCATTTTTTGCTATTTTTTTACAGCTGTAATTTCGCAGAGTATTTCTCGTATTCAGTAATATTTTTGTTTTTATTCTTCAGAAATATTGTCCAGAAACATTTTATTCTTCAGAAATATTTTTATTCTCCAGAAATATTTTTATTCTTCAGAAATATTTTTATTTTTATTCTTCAGAAATATTTTTATTTTCATTCTTCAGAAATATTTTTATTCTTCAAAATTATTTTTATTTTTATTCTTCAGAAATATTTCATTCTTCAGAAAGATTTTATTGGTCAGAAATATTTTTATTTTATTCTGATTCAGAGACAGATTATAATATTTAATCAGATTCAGAATCATATTATAATTATTAATCAGATTCAGAAATATTTTCATTTTTATTTTTAATCTGATTCAGAAATATTTTTATTTTTATTTGTTTCTGATTCTGATTCAGATTATAATATTTATTCAGAATCAGATTCTAATATTTATTTAGAATCAGATTATAATATTTATTCTGATTATAATATTTATTCAGAATCAGATTATAATATTTATTCAGAATCCGATTATAATATTTATTCAAATTCAGATTATAATATTTATTCAGAATCAGATTCTAATATTTATTCAGAATCAGATTATAATATTATTCTGATTATAATATTTATTCAGAATCAGATTGTAATATTTATTCTGATTATAATATTCTAATTATAATATTTATTCTGATTATAATATTATTCTGATTATAATATTTATTCAGAATCAGATTATAATATTTATTCTGATTATAATATTATTCTGATTATAATATTTATGCAGAATCAGATTATAATATTATTCTGATTATAATATTTTTTCTGATCATAATGTTATTCTGATTATAATATTATTCTGATTATAATATTTATTCAGAAACAGATTATAATATTTATGCAGAAACGGATTATATTTATACAGAGACAGATTATAATATTTTTCTGACCAGTCCTAACACTAACCTCTTAATGCTGAGCGCCAAGCGAGGCAGTTGTTAGTACCATTTTTGTAAGTCTTTGGTATGACTCGGTCGGGTATCGAACCCACGACCTCCCGCATCCGAGACGGACGCTGTAACCACTAGGCCACTGGAGCGGTTCCTTCTGCCGCTGATGATATTTTTCTCCATGCGGCAAAACGTTTAGGATAGTATTCATCGATTTGACGGTTTTTATTAACCCATCGGTGTTGAATCTTAGTATTGAGAATATTGGTACATCTTTTTCGTCTATTCCTTAATATGTAGCAAATAATTGTTGAATTTCTGCTCTGTCTGTAACAACTGATACAATAATAACCATATTAGCATACTCAAGGTCTGATTTAACCTGATTGAGATGTTGTACCATTTCAATGATCTGATTCTTTTAGATTGTCGTTGGGATACTCTTGCACGTAATTTTGAAATAACTGTCGTAGTGTCGTCGACGCAGTTTGATCCTCACTTTTAATTATATCCGCGAATGAAATAATAAACTGTTCATCGATAAATATATTATCTTCATCAATATTATATAAAGCTTTTGATAGTCTAGGAATTTTTTTACCATCAAAATCAACATAAACAGGTTTTATAAATCCTGTTTCTATATCCCTTCGCTCTATCCATCTCCACGGGCAAATTTTTCGATAATTGGGAAGTGTGTTGTGTAAAATATATGTTTGTCTGAAACATAGTCGTTGCGTTGAGGTTCTGGTGGTGCTGTTGGTGCCGGAGGTTGCACTTATGGCCATCCTAACACGGTTCGGATCGACGACTAATATATATCTGACTAATATATATCTACGGCGTAATCCGGTGTTGATATTTGAATGGCGGCTGATAATGCTGGCTCATGAACCGTGATAGCGATTTTGGATTCTTCTCCTGTGATAGATTTAATCCTGCTTTGGAATTCACTATTGATCTGTTCTATTTGATAACTGCCCGTAGCAATACCAACAACTTGCCTATTGGGGATTCCATCGGATTTATTTTTATAAGAAAACACTAATCAATTGTCTGCTTGCAACCCACCGAACTACTGTGATCTAATATTTGGCCAGCTGTAATATATTCGCAATTGTGCTAACGCTATTTCCTTGGAATTGCCGTTGGAAAGCTAACGCTTAACTCAGGATTGATTGAGCTCGCTGATATCATCGAGGTTGTTGGTGGTGTTGTATTAGCGACGATTTGTTCTAGCTATTTCTTGTGTCAGGAGACAATGAAGTTTGGTTTCCAGTTGTTTCATAATAAACCTTAATCATTTCTGCGAATTCATGATATGATATTATTCCATCGTTGAGCCCTGATGATATCAGCGATGATAATTTGGCGTGTGCGTGTGTTTCCGCTGATAGCAACGTTGTATACTCGTGTAATCTATCAGCCTCACACGTAGATATCTTTTTTGCAATTATATTAAGAATACCACCAACACCGGTTATAGCTGCAACACCAATTCCTATTACTTGTGCTATTATGTATGTGGCTGATAATGATTCGATTATAGTTGCTGTTCGAGTGACTACGGCGGATGTAGAATATACAATTATGTCAGTAACAACGATACGTCTGCGGTAATTTTGTTTTTTGTTTTACTGTATACTCATCAATGATATTTTTAAGTTGGGTCTGCAACAAACACACTTGCTCGTATCTGTAATGTTGCGCTGCAACAACCTCAATCAATTGGTTCATTATATAATTAAAGTAGGTGGTAGTTTAGTGACTAATTCAAGACACCAATAGCACAACGCTATATCCCTTTCATCGGGTTCCACCACGAATGTTTCCTCGTCATTGTGATCCAATATCACTAACACAGATCCAGACGGAAAAAGACTGGATAACGCCGTAAATTTGTGGTAGATATTGTAAATGTTGTAACGCCTAGTACTGAGAATCTGTATATGCCGTTAACGTTAGCGCGATGTTGGATGGATTTATTGAGTGGTGTCCATAATGCTGATCCAGACGCTACTGTACATACTATACCATTGGTAATTTCTTTTATGTCAGAGAGTTTAATGTCGACGGCTGCTGGACTTCCAAAATATTCATTAATAGCTCTATTTGTGTTTCTACGAAAATTTACAAACGCGGCTACATGAGTAACATATTCAGATCTAAATGTGGTCATTCCATCATTGATAGACATTAACGAGGTCATCATCGGGATGTTGCTATTGTCGACATATTTCTTCGTTGCGGCATCATCGTTTGATTCTGGTTCTCCAAGACCAGCAATGTTATTATTAGCCATATTGAGAGAACCAGTCATTGTATCACCGGCGGATAGTAAACAATCATTGATCTCAGTTCTGATCGTGGTGTTGTTGCTGTCTACGTATATTTTTTGTTGCCACATCATCGTCTGATTTTGGTTCTCTCACATTAATAATTGTGTTTTTGCTGAGATCGCCATACTTACTATCTCCAATTCTTCTGATGCATCCAGCAACCTCCCCCATGAGTGTTAAGACTGTGATTCATCTGAATTTTTAATTTTACCGTTT
Organism: Megalonaias nervosa; assembly: GCA_016617855.1. Taxonomy (NCBI): domain Eukaryota; kingdom Metazoa; phylum Mollusca; class Bivalvia; order Unionida; family Unionidae; genus Megalonaias; species Megalonaias nervosa. The sequence continues at coordinate 34,795 of JAECUM010003530.1, read as the reverse complement.
TTAGTAAATACCGCTAAGTTATCTTCGGTCGCATCTGGAACTCGCAGAATAATATCTGTCAACGGGATATTGCTCATCTTTATTTCGTTCTTGTTGATCCTGAAAAACAACAACTTCATTTTCGGTCCACATCTACGAGACGCAAAGATTAGCGAGCTCATCCTTGACCTAGTCAAGATTTGCATATTTGGATAAGTCACCTTGGGGCTTGAGACCCCGAGAAGATCTTCCGCAAATATATACCATTGTATATTCACAAAGACCCGTTTAAAACGACGGTGGACGGCTATACCGTCTGGTGGTATAATCGTGCACGACTTGATGAGGCGTCGTCGTTCACGATGACACAACGTCGAGTACAGCAATTACTTCACGGCCACATATTGGCGGATCAGTTATTGTCTGTGTTGGTAATGTTGAATACCAGACTGGGGGGTTTTGAAGTCCGCCGATATATTTTAAAAATTCATTTGGTGGCGCCAGTGCATACGAATCAAAATAAACAACTCCACGTGGATCAATCGCGTATGCAACCCAATGAGTACATGGACCAGAGCTTCCATCGAGATTAATGATATCGGTTTAAAAACAGTTTGGTTGTTTTGTTAATTGATCACGCATAAAAATGCCTCTGAAGTTTTCGATGTTGAGTTTTTAAGCAGCATCAAGTAAATCAAAATTGGACATGGAAAGCATCAACGATGTGTCCCGGACAGTCTTAGACCTTTCCCCGTTGATTGACCGTACCATAAATGAGGGCTTCCTGGTAGTCTTAGACCCAATCCGTGAACGGATCGACATTTTTGGAAGTATTTAGTCCTTGGCCTGTTGCTTTCTTTAATGCCATCCCAGCGGCAGTTCCAACAGCACCAAGTGCAGCTGCATTTTCAACAGCTGGGGCTGCAGCGGCTATCAACGCTGGTACAGCTGCAAGCAGTGGAAATATACCACCCGTCATGGCGATGTCTTTAATGGCACCCGCATATAGATTAGGTCGTACACCAGTCGCTGAACGTTTGGCGTCATTGAAGTGCCTCAGTTGACGTTGTGTCAGTGATAGTTTATTTGAACCACCTGCGATTTGCGCTGATTTCAGTAATATTTCTGTTCTAGAATTCTTCTTCGACTCTGATTGTAGCTTTTTAATCTGATCGGGAATCAGACTGACACTAACATGATGATATGACATTATAATATTATGAGCGATGTAATTACATGAATGACTCTCATTCGTCCACTGACACCTTCAAGCAACATTGATTTGACTGAGAGTATGGCAGCGATTGCTCTATAACCACCAGCACGTAGTCCTGCTACACAAGCTCAGAAGTGTATGTCAACGACTGATTGTCTGAACAAAATCCAAGTGTTCCAGTGAGAAATAATACATCGGATATAATGTTGTGAAATCCCGCTGAGATATCTGCAAACCAGAATCCACATTCTGATCACGCCCTATGAATGTCATCAACCGATGATAAGCACGTGCAACATGATTATTATCAGAATTAAGCAACACTTCTTCAGAAGGTTCTTGATGTCCATTTATCCTCAAAGAAACGTCACTAACCCAAGCGTGTCAAACACCATTGGATTTCGTTCCTGTGAATCTACTCTGGCATTTTCCTGAAACGCGATGAATATATGTCGTGGTGCTGACACCCCCTGCTGTGATGCTATCCGTCATGTGAATAAACCAGCAACATTACTCTCAATACTGTCTGTGGTCATCGTCAACCATGACAACGTTGATTTACCACCTGACTCCATGAAAGAGAGCAACGTTGTTCTTCAGCCAGTGATGAAGTCATTGTTGGCATCCACAACGAAAGTTTTGTTAGTATTACTTTACCTGCATCAACGGTAGCAGCACGCCATATTGCATCAATGTCGGTGGCTTTTCTAACAAGTACCACGGTGTATTTAGCGCCAAATATAACTTTTCTAACACGTCTGCAGAATCCAAATATATGTGATAGTGGAATGAGACATGAAAATTCTTCCTTGGCGTTTAGCATTTATCGACGTGATGCGAATCCCAAGTTGAAATTTTCATTCACTGATGCAACTTCAGTTCCAGCTGCATTCAGTCTTACGTTGCCGCTTTCGGGCTCATCAGTGGTATCCTTTGCAAACATCACTGATGGACCAGCTGATCTCGAGTAATCATCGCTGTATCTTGCAAGGCCAAGTATCGTAGTGGCGACGTCGACGTTTTCAAGGCATGATTCAATATTTTTTCGGTCGATGCTATACGTGGCACTGTTAAAAAACGCCATGACGCCATTATTAACAAAATCAACTTGATCACCAATTCCGTACGCGGTATCATCTGCTTTCAAAAGTTTACCTTCGATCTCAATGAATGCCTCAGCGGACCGGAAATATCTACTTGCATCCTGAACTTGCAGCTCGATTCTTCCTCGTGCGATAGGTACACGCAAGTCATAAGAATAATATTGATAATCACGCACCGATTCATCCTTGAGAACTGGTGGGTCCATGTCGAATGCTGGATCAGATACACGTTTAAACATCTTTATTATACTTGTTATCGTCTAACACGAAGACCACTTCCTGCTATTAGACTAGCAGTTATATTTTTTTTCTTTTTCTGATAAGGGTACACCAGTCAACTCTGTTAGTTTTTCATTCGCGGCTTGATTTATTATTTTACTAACATTTGCAGGCATAATTTCGGTGCTGGGCAAATTTACTGGCTGAGGTTTTCGTCGTATTAATCGTGCTAGTCTGTCCTTGATTGCTGAGAATACTTCTCTAGCAACATCACCAACAACACCAATACCTTTATCACGAACAACGTCAATAGCTTTCATTCCCAGTTGCTTTACAATCGGTATTGCTTTTGGGGCTATCCTTCTGAATAAACCCCGAACAACATCACCGAGTCCATCACCGTAGGTAACTTTATAGGTTGGTAATCACCCTGACCATTACAGGTCCACGTTGAGCATTATGTATGATCATATTATTTTCTTGTCACTGATCTAATTGCATCAATCATCAATGGTTTCATCGTAGCGGTAATCATCAACGATTTCATCGATGAGGGACCGATAAACATTATTTACAGGCGGTATCATGGATATTAATCTCCAACAAATAGCAGCTGCTTCATTAATGATTTCTGGTGAATTACTGCCGGCTCGTTTTCCGCCAATCCGAATTTCTAGTCGTTCAACATCGACAAGGACGTTGCTGCGACATAGAGTATCAAGGCCACTTTTCGAGTGACCCAATCGCTCAGACCACTTCCAGTTGTTTCTTTTGCTTTTTTCTTACTTACTGAACGTAATTCCCTCTTTCATCTAATTTCTTCCAATTAAAAATCTTCTTCTTACTCAATACGAGTTGGTCTAAATAGCAATTTTTTTGGGGATACTATATCTCAGGGTAATGGCGCTCTTTTAGCTTCTTCGACTTGTTTCTCAAAATCTTTAAATTCATCACTATATTTATCAGTGACTCTAGATATACCACGGTATTTTCGAAATGCAAAAGGAATCCAATTATTTTCTGAAACATTGGCGGTGTTTGGATCTAAAATTTATCACGATCTGAATATCCTCTTGCTGCAACCGCTATAGTTCTCTCTCGAAGTAGTTTACGACCTTCTTCGGCAAATCGGGCTGGTGGTTTTGATTTTGGTCTTGGTTTTGGTGCAACAGCATCCTCTACTTCGCCGACCTCCTCATGAACTTTATTAATACCCTCAAGTACTTGTTGTATTTCTTCATGTACTTGTGGTTGAACCGCAGCTATTTCAGCTGGAAGCTCACGTAGAATGTGGTTTGTTTTTTTTTTTTTCGTGAATTTTCCAGTTGACTTAGCGGTTTGCTCTAACGTAGGAAGTAGAACCTTAGTATTCTCTGCGATCGGTTTAAATAATTCTGCTGTATCCTCTGCGCATTCCACTCGAGCTTCCTGACGCTGTTGTAGTTGCTATAGACAGAATCACAGACGGAGTGATATGTCTTAATTGTCTCTAGTCGTTGTCGACCTAGTTTAGCTATATGAGATTCCATGGTTAGCGTATTATTGATATAATAATGATTTAATTACGCCACCAATTTAGCAGCAGGGAGGGTGACGACCAAAAGTGAGTGTCCCGGGTCGGTAAACGAGAACGCAAAAATACAAGCGTCAAAGATAAAATAACCCAATTAGAGAGATCTCGGTTGGTTAGAGACCTCGGTGACGTTTGTATTTTCGTTTTCGTAGCAAGCTTTATTTTCAAGAAAGGACTTTCGTAAAAAGTGGTCTGTTCACCCTCCCTGCTGCTAACACATTCTACATAAAGCCCTTTTGAAAACCTGATTTGAGTATAAGACACTTTCTATATTAAGCCCTGCACAAAGCCTGATCTGAGTATAAGAAACATTCTACATACAGCCCCGTGCAAAGTCTGATTTGAGTATAAGACACTTTCTACATAAAGTCTTGAACAAAACCTGATTTGAGCATAAGACACTTTCTACATAAAGCCCGGTGAAATGCCTGATTCGTGTATAAGAGTTTTTCAACCTAGAGCTCTGTACAAATCATGATTTGAGCATAAGACTCATTTTCTGGATAAAACCGTGTAAAATGCCTGATTTGAATATAGGACACAATTTCAGCATAAAGCTCTGTACAAAGCTTGATTTCAGTATAGGGCACACTTTCTGCTTAAATCCCTGTGCAAAGCATGATTTAAGTATAAGACACTTTCTACATAAATCCCTGTGTAAAGCTTGATTTGAATATAAGACATTTTCTACATAAAGTCCTGTACAAAGCCTGATTTAAGCATAAGACATTTTCTTCATAAAGCCCTGCACCAAGCTTGATTTGCGTGGTGTGCTATAAATTGTTTTCTCTATATAACTTTAACTTAATATTCTTAAATTCAGAAGTGTAATTTTTGTCTGTTAAGTACTCATGTTGGAAAGACTGTAACATAACACAAGTTCACCATTTCAAATGTTCTTTAACAGGTGTTTTCAGAGAGATATTTTATAGTTTCCGGTTAGTAATATCGACTCTGGTCTTACTGCATGAACGTTCTGGCGTCCTTGCCTCAGCCGAATAAAATCATACCGACATTAAAGCCAGAACTGACCTTTGCATTATATTTACTTACGACTGATAGGAAACAGACATTCAGTAGAATAGAAATATGATAAAACACACACACACACACACACACACACACACACACACACCCACGCTCCAAATAATATTCTTTGACATTAATTTGAAATTAAAGTGAATTCTGATAAGTACATCTTGGACTATATTATTGTGATTTAATTGGAAGACTGTTAGTACATCATTATCCTCAGGCTACTGCCACATTAGTACATTCAATACTACAGTGAAATCTACGATTTCAGCCCTGGATCTTAATTCCAACGCCACTGGAATTTAATTAGGACGTTATAGTTTTTTTGACTGGTGATAAATCTTTTTGGACTACTTGTTGATTTAATTTGCAACATTGTACATTTTTTTGTTGAATTTTCACTTTGTATTCGAGATAAAGAAATTTTTTTGTTGAATTTTACAAATCTTATTGGTTTTTGCTCTTTTCTATTATTACTCCCGTACAAGTAGGATCCAATGTAAACTACATAGACCCAGATCTGTCGTCGTATAATGGTCCGGCAGATCTGGATCTATGTATTTTCTTTAAGTAATCAGTAGAACAAACAACAAAGAGCATAATCTGCCGACATATCATGCGACGGTATGTAAGGCATTATGTTGTTTGCAGTTGGACCCTTACTTTTAAGAGAGTATATGTTTCATGTTATCAGGATTTAAGTAAATTGCTAAGAACTAACTTGTAATTGTCTGGAATACATTTAGCTTTAAGACTTCAGTCGTATAAGTTGACATTTTTTAAAATCCTAAATATCTTTGCGGGTATTACAACTTCTGTGGAGGGACCCTGAGTGGCCGAGTGGTCTAAAGCGCTCTCCGTTACGGATCACTGCCATCTCACATCTGTCTGCGTGGGTTCGAGTCTAAGATTCGGCGAATGTGGATATGTGAGAAAGCTTGCCAGTAGCTTCTCGTGGGTCGGTGGTTCTTTCCGGGGATTTCCCGGTTTCTTCCTCCACCATTAATACTGGCCGCCATGTATAGCCTATCGTGTGCTGAAAAATGGCGTTAAGCCCCACAACAACAACAACAACAACATCTTCTGTGGAAACATTTATCACCACCACCGACACCATTTCCTTTCACATCTCTTTGAGAACGACTTTCTTCAGTTTCTCTAACTATTAAGAATGTTACTACATTGAGCATAATTTCTTTTATGGTTTTACTGTATTTGCATGAAGGACAATTCGTAAATTTCGAATTAGTACAATGCAGTATGTACAGTTCAGTTCATTACAAAATAGAACATAAGCAACCAGAACCGAAAATGAAAACATGCTATTATTATTATTATTATTATTATTATTATTATTATTACGTATGGATATGGCAGTATTTGGTGTACTTAGGGCTTAAATACGAAGATACATTTTTAGACTTTTCAGTCAGAGATGTGAAGATGTTTTTAGGCAAAAGCTGTAGGATGAATTAAGTCAATAGAAAGACTGCGTTTCTATAGGTCACTGAGAATAGATGTCACTAGCATTGTTAGGAGTTATCGTTTCTTGCTTTGTAATCGCTATGTTTAGTGTGGGAAAATTGCCAGTCAGAGGTAACACAGGATGATATGAAAACATTAGTTATGAAGAAGAAAGATTGTGTCAAATTTGTAATGTTAATATCGAAAATGAATTCCATTTTATTAATGCTTATCAGCTATGTGGATAATTACGAAATAATATTTACCCACTTTTGTATATAAAATCCAACTTTAGAAAAATTTAGGTCTCTTATACAAAATGATACTAGAAAAATGCTGATTACCAGTTTAGTACTGTTTACTATAAAAACCTTACAGATTAGAAAAGCTGTTCTATCATCAACCCCTGCGATAAAGACAATAGACTAATATCATAAAACGCCTTTTTGCTTCATGCAGACATTAGGGTTTTCTTTTCACTATACTGTATGATTACTGTGTAATACATTTGTATTTCACCCAGACATAATATATAATAGATTACTCGTATAACATTTTCAATTGATACAATCTTTTTTTACTGTTACATACTCATTGTTTGCACCGCATCATGTATGGATATGTATCATGGGCCAGTGGCCTGTTTTGCAAATAAATTCTGTTATTGTTATTGTTATTATTATTATTATTATTATTGTTGTTGTTGTTGTTGTTGTTAAAAACCATCATCATACCTTTCATTATTTTTGGAAGCCCCCTTCTATTTCTCTGATTTGTTAACACAATTGACATCTGATGCTGCTGAAGCATCCAGATTTATTATATCGAGATCATTCAACCAATCCTAAAGCAGGACAATTTTATTCAGCCAGTCCTAAAAGGGGACACTCTGATTCAACCAATACTAAAAGGGGACAATTTGTCATAACAACTAGTGAGTGACGAATTGACTTTTAATGTGTAAAAGCTAGAATTGCTCGATAGTCTACAGGACTTAACCGTTTACACTCGCTTTTTGAACTTCTGGTGGTTTTTTTTTTCTTCGGATTTACGCAAAAAAACTCGAAGACAAAACATTCGCAACCTTGTATAATGATCTCGTTCCGGTCTTTATTACGTTTATAATTGTATTTGTCACTGTAAAAAGTTCACTCTTGCGTTTCCAAATACTGTCATTTCAGTTTCGGGAGAAGCTGCTTGTGAGAAACTTGAATTCTCAATCAGCCTATGGACCGGGAGAAGGGGTTTATGCGTGGGTAGCCTTTGGTGAAAAATCTATGACAAATTTCTCAAGAACTTTATTTTTATTATCATAAACACAGTTAAATAGAAGATTATTCAATCTATACAATATTTTAGAATCGGGATTTTTTTAAAAGTACAACTTTAGAAACATTGTTGGATGGTTTATATATATATATATATATATATATATATATATATATATATATATATATATATATATATATATATATATATATATATATATATATATATATATATATATATATATGTATGTATGTATGTATGTATGTATGTATGTATGTATGTATGTATTGTGGAGTGTTATCTGAGAAAGGTAGTGGAACAATATTAGAGTACCCTAGTCAATATGTTCATGCGATAAGTCTGAATTTTTACACCATTTTGTTTTCTTCAAAAGGCTATTATATTTTTTAAAATACTCTATGACCGTCGGTGTGCTATTTACTTCCTAACTGACTTATCATATGTATTATAGCTGAATGTTTACGTATCCAATGATACAAAACTACACTCTTTCAGAATTAAGTATACCACCGGATGCTTCCAAAAATAATTATAGGAAATATATTCCACTGCTGATAATGACGCACTCTGACAGAAAAGAGTAAGACACGTCAGCAACTTTGCCATTATTTTCCCACATACTTGTCTCTTCGCCATTGTTCCGTTAGATCAGCTCTAGTTCACCAGTTTTAAGTTACAAAACATTGTTGACAGCTAAGATGGCCATATCTTTTTCGCTTCGGATATTTATTTTTATTTTATCAGATTCTCTGGCAAATTTGTTTACTTGGTTAAGATTGCCAAACTAATTTTCTCAAAGGTGGTAATCATCACCATTTAATATTCGGAAAATCTTAGCAGACTAAGTTTATATTTGGCATTTCTTATTGATACATTACTCTAATGCAAATCGCCATTAATGTCATATCAATACTGGATGTGGAGTCTTTGACACAAATACGTGTACTAGGTAGAAGCAGACGACCGTACGCTTTGAAGAACATAAAATGTTTTAGCTATACTAATATAATGAGAGGGCAATATTGATTCCTAGCCTTTTGATCCAAATGTAATCAGAACCAACATAAACAAGGGTCACTGCATTTACTGAGGCTAATTTACTTTAGAAGCCCAAAAGTACTGGTTTTCAATTACGTCCTTCTGTGGGGGATAATAACTTAAATCCAATGGAAAAAAAGTTCATTATGACCGAAGAAATGATAGTTTAACACACAATGTTTAACGGTATTGTTTATTTATGCTTTCATTCTGGATTTCCTTACTGTCAGTCGCCCGACCTACACCATAAAGAGATGCAGTGTAGATGATTGTTATGGTTTTGGTGGGGTGCTCCCAATGTTTTATTTAAACTATTATAGAAGTCCCACCCAGGCTCTATTTTGTTGGAAGTTAAATTTAGTGAAAGATAGATGTAAAGCTCCAAGCTCCCAGTCAGCAATGCAGATGGTTAGATGGATAAATATACAAAAAAAGTTGAAATTCAATGAATAACAATTTAATAACAATTCATTAATCAAATGACTCAAATTCCCAATTACACTCCTTCCGCTCGACCCTTCAATAGCCTATTGCATCACTTGATTAGTGTGAGATTGATTTCCACCTGTCCTTGTATTTCTACTCATCTGGTGTATCCTTGTCTCTCTTATTTCTCCCACTTCCTTCTCCCCTTCCTCTTCAACTTTTTTCTCCAAATTCTTTCTCCTCCTCGTCCTCGACTTTCTCTAGACTCATTCTTCTCCTCCTCCACTTTCTCTACCATGACTACTCTTCTGTCGACTTCGACTGTCTCGGCTACAGCCTCAGTTCCCTCTCCAACTCTTGAAGAGTCGGGACCCAATGGAACCCGAAGTTCTGTGTCCCCTAAAATGCTTCCTTTCGAAGCTTTGTCTTTCCTTAGAATCTACCTCTAAGTTTTGCCGCCAAATTACGAGTGGCTTTATTCTCGGAGTAAACCCTATTGATCCACAAGCCCTCTAGACGAGTGCTAAATGTTCTCTTACGAGTTCTGAAAGTTATCATTCGACCTGCATTGTAATCACACCCTCTATCTCAATTCCGACTGGATATCGCTGTGAACCGATCTAATCAAACTTAGTGGATCATGTCCCTCTCGCTGTCTGTCAACGTGGGGACGGATAAGAATACGCACCGTTCACCACGTGGACATCCCTTTGATCTTTGGACTAAGCTTTAACACCTAGGAGTGTTAACTGCAAGCCTTTCTTTAGATGGTGCGATCTATCGCCTGTACCGATCTAAGATTCAGATCTCCGGACGGTCATGTAATATTGCGTAAGAGTTCAGCACTAGCCCGTGGAAATCCTTAGACATCAAACACATGGCCAGGGTAATATTCCCAAGACAGGTATATTATAGCTTATACATGACTTTATAGCTGGGGCTTAGCAAACATGACACCCACCATAGAGATTCATTATGATCGAGACGTACTGAGTACGTTCATACGTATGTACGTGCTTACGTACGTACGTACGTACGTATGTATATATGTATGTATGTATGTATGTACGTATGTATGTATCTAAAATACATTGTTTGGACCTGTCGTCAATCTCCATGCCACAAAGTTTACAAATCATAGATTTAACAACAGGTAGGACATTATAACACTCCACAATACCGAAATTGTGTGCACTTTATCTTTGTAAAAATATGAACGAAATCGTGCATGGGTTCCGCTTATAGCTTTATCCAGGGGTGTACATTTTCAGCCTTAGATGTTTCAAAATACTGAGTTCGGTTTACCCACTGTTGCACGTACAAAGTGCTGACGGTGAGAAATCCAATTATGCCATGTTCTCTGGTCGTGGTTTTCGACCCCAACCAGGATGCTTAAAGCTCGAAATTGTCTCTTTTGTCAGGAAGCTATCCATTTCACAGAAGCAAGCATCAGGTGTTCACGGGGTGTCATTGAACTCGGGGGTTTTGTGTAACCCAGATAATGCGGTCATTGATGACTTTGTTCAAAGGACAGATTTAATTTTATCAGTGTGGGAGGGTACAAAGGTTGTGGACCAGCGGGTCAGCGAGATAAGGGGTCTTTCAAGGGATCCTTCGGCAGGCCGGGAAGAGAAGACCACGCAAGGCCGTTCCTTCACCGTTGGACGCGGGCAGTGGAATCGGAAATCTCTCGTTATCCTCGACTGGACACCACGAGATAAATAACGCATGATCCACTAATGAATAAATTTACGAGATAAATAATATATGATCCACTTTTGAATCAGTCTAATTCAATATTACTATGTGAGTCAAAATCTAAATCAATGTCATTATATGTGTGAAAATCAATCTCAGTGTCACTATATAATGAAAATAAATTATACACCCATCAACCTTGTTAGTTAACGATATATCAATCATTCATCCATCACACTTATTGATGAATCATATATCAGTGATACTTCTTAATACGTGTCATACAAAGATATTATTATGTTGATTTATCGATATGACAACCATACTTTGTTTTATAATTCTATATATTATCCATATTTGGGGATAGCTTCATACCTTGATCATATCCGTTCATACACGGGATCAATTGTGTTTATTTGGCGAAATTCCATTTTTCGATCGATTCCATTTAGGAAGGATATCATTTTTGATCCATTGTTGAACTTTTTTGCACATCATTTTGTTGTATCCATTGTTGGTCTTTAGTGAGGTGGCATATTCATTGATTATTCATACGCATTATAAATAAACATCTCATTCACGTAATTACGTTTGTTGTTTTCGCTGGATATCTTTTCCTGATTTTTAGGCTTGTTAGATGATACATTTCGCAGTCTTGGATAACGAAAAATAAAATGAACTTGAAAAATGTTTGCCCTAATTGAATGTCTTCCATTGCATCGGTTGATTGTAAGTTGCAACTAAGGGGCATGTCGGTATACTTCTTACTTTTGTTGTGGTGATTTGCAAGTGTCAGAAATAAAAACGGAGAACACAGTCGTTATTTCAGTAGGAAATAAAACAGTGAAGCTTTTCTCTGCGTTGTATCTAAGTTGCAGTTTTTCGCAAAGTTTGAAACGTCGTCAATAAAATATGGCATTGAATGATATGAAGTTGCCATTACAGTAGTGTCGTCTGCTAATAAGACGCAATGCAGGTGAAAATCATAAATTTTTAGACCACACAAGGTTTAATTCAATTCATCTAACATCACGAGCAAGAACCAAGCAGACAATATGTGGCTCTGACCTACGCATTGCTTAATAACGAAATGTTTAGACTGTTTTCACGCAAATAAAATAGAACACTCTTTCCAACGAGTCTTTCATGATGCGTCTGATATTTCCCTGGTCCTTGGATTACAAGTATGTACAACTTGTAAAACAACCCACAGTACCATACTGTGTCAAAAGCCTTAGCGTTCCTTTAAAAGTAGAACCTGGATCAAGGTCAAGGAAAAATTCAGGATTATGGGTAATCCCGAATGGTCCCTGAAGAAGAAAACAAAAACCTAAGGTGAAATTCACAGACCCCGTAAATAGATGATGGAAGACGTGGAGCTCAGTGAGGAAGAATTAGAAGAAGAAAACCCGACGACCCTTTTTAGGAACATTCAGATATCTATACAAGAGAGTTACTACTAAATCATTACCGTAGGTGTTTTGTCTTTGTGATGTTTGTGTATGTGTTTGCTTGCTTCTGTTGACAATTTAAACTTAAAACTCTTTATCACTATCCTTCCCATCTAACTCAAGAAACACTTCTGTCCCCCATAAACCCTTTTCAAGGCTATGAACCGTTTTGAGGCCTAAGTTTCATATCTGAGGCTACTGAGTACCCCTCATGTTAACCTATATACACTTTTAATATAGGGTTTCCCCCTGAGGTTATAGTTTCACATTAGAGGCTATTGTGCCACACACTCATATTTGTTCTAGTCTCCCCATAAATATGTTGGCATACGAGAGTACCAACTGCTGTAACACAGACTTGATGATAAAGCTGGTCAATAGAAACAAAACTGGTTATCTGCACAACATAAAAGACTGATAATGTATGGGTAGAGGGGCAATGGTTGGGACGGCAGTCCCACGCTTCCTTGCAAGCTGGTCGTCATATGGTATGTTTACTGGAGAGAAAAGTCGTCTATGGTGAGAGGGTTCTATTACTGGGCATGTTGTTTTATTGGTTTGTTGAGACAGACTGTGGTGTTTTGTATGTAAGAATGGAATTGATGTACAAATGGATGGAGATGATGGCTGATCAGTTATGATATTTGTTTTGTTGGTTGCTTGTTAGAAGGGAAGATAGGTGTACCGGGGTTACCTGTTTTGTGAATTTTAGCGAGCAGGTAGAAACCTTTCGAGTTTTGGTTCAGCAGGAAGCAGGTAGAAAGCTTGTTATCATATACGTGTCCTGCTTCAGGCAGATCCTTAAGTAAGACCTACGATCGCTGCAGGTGTTTGTCTCGGATCATTGGCCAGTTTAGCTGGAATCTTTTATCGGACAGTTGTCTGTTGGCTTCAGTGATTCGGTCATTATAATAATAACCCTTTATCAGTTGGCCTGATAACATTATCGTCCATCTCCAGAAGTTTGTTTTCAAATATTGTCTTTATTTTTCTGGTTAAATTATCTATTACACTGAGTGTTTGTGTATGCTGTGCCACTGTCAGTCGCGTACAAGAAAGTTTCCCAAGCTGCATGTTGACCATGGGGATGGAATATAACTGCAATTAGAGCAGAATCGAGAGGTTCGAAATGAGTGGTTCGAAGTTGTTCCAATGTGAACTTTAAGCACTCTCACATTGTTCGGAATGTGTCAATTGCAAAGAAATTTGAGTGTGTATATATCTATTACTGACTTTTCATAACTACGTTCGGCCGTAGCAACTGAAAACTATCTGGGCGATATATCTGGGTTCTATAGATTTTACTTCTCATGATTCCCGACATACAACACTGACAACAATTGGTGACAGTTTTAAGCATTGTCATATAGGGTGATGTTTAACTATGACATGATAGACATGGATTTCCTTGCCCTTGCAGGCCAAAGTCGGAAAGAAATCACTTGTTTTTGTAAACAATGGTTTCATCAAACGTTTCCATTAATAATATTATGCCTGTTAATGATAGCGTTTGTGATAAAAAGTCGCGTTCATTCTAAATTCTAAAAAGTACTTCTTCATTTAGTTTCCATAACAAGGTTTTCATAAAACATTTAAAGAACTATGAATTTCCGAATTTCCTCACAATTGAAAATTACTTCTTTGTTACAGTGATCGTGGTAATTGATGGTGTTGTGATAATTTCTTCTGCTCCCTAACATAGATGGATACAAATACAAACAAATGAGAATGGTGATAAAATACATACTTCAAATTGACAATTATTACTAAAAATATAAACAGACTAAAATGTTATTTGAAAGAATCTACCTTTCCTTAATTTAATTTCTACTGGAGTGCTTCAGGAAAGATGGATTCAGTATCAGCATAGGGTTTTATTAGTACTTACAGTAAAAGTCATAGAATAAAAACAAAACAAAACTAAAATGGATAATGAAGTGATCGTTGTCTTTCTGGTCATACTGCGTTATCTGTGTTGCAGAGAAACTATGGCTTAATTTAGTAGGCACTGAAAATATAACTTGCCCTTTCCTAAAGCACCATAAAGAAATGAAAGACATAAAAACGACTTATTGGTGATGTTTTTTTGCAATTTTCGTATCTTTGTGATGAAAGTCTCTATTTTGCTTTTGTCGAATGGTCTGCCTTTCCACTCCGTTTATAAGACACAACACCATGTGATTTGTTACCCTTTGGTTATGCATTTTATTTCACTTGAATATGTGGACGTTTGTGTTCAATACTACTACTACTAATAATAATCTTTATTTAACGAGGACAACACATTTGGTAATGAAAGACCTATTTGCCATGTGGTCCTCCAGTTTTGTAACAGGTTATGTTATAAAGAACAAAAAATCACTTACAGACACTCAGGTACACTCGCAGACGTACTCTCACAGATTTAAAATGAAGTAATATGCAAATATAGAGGTCAACAAGTACATATAAGAACAATATACTCTACACAGGTATATAAATTTCAGCATGTCACAAGTGATATACACATACACATACATAGATTAAAACATACACATATTATTTCTGGACACAAAGATAAACTTATCTATTCGGAGGCTTTAAAACATAATTCCAGCTGGTCTAGAAAGAATTTCTTTAATGGGGTTTTAAACGAATCAAGTTAATTTAATGTACGCATCATCAGGGGTAAAGAATTCCAAACAATAGGTGCTGATACAGTCAAGTAAAACTGCCTTTGGAACGGTTGGAATCTGGAGTTGGTTGTTGATCGATCACGCTCAGTTTTTGATTAACATAGTTCAGTTAGATTCGAGATATAATCTGGAGAAGATCATTTATAGATTGATATGTCATGATTCTTTTAAAATAAAGAATATGTTTTGGTAAATGTAGCCATTGTAGATGTGAAAACAAAACATTCGAGGAAGTCTCAGAACATTTCTTGAGTTTTTCAGGTGTGGATAGATTATAATTGGATGTGTTTCCCCATGTGGTCCAGCCGTGGAAGAATAAATCACGAAAAATAAAGTTCGAGCGACTGAGGAGGTGGAAATTTCGTCAGTAATTTTAAGGGAGCTATTGTTTTGACGACCGTTGCACATAAGTGATCGATGTATATATTACAGCTGAGATTTTAATTAATGTAGATACCAAAAAGATTTTTATATTCTTAACACTAGATACGTCTGAGCAATGTTGAGTTATAAGTAAATCCATGTTAGTAGATAGTCGCTGCCTTGTTCCGAATGTCATGTATTCGTTGTAGAGGCGTTAGTATCTATCCGCTTTTGTTGACACCAAACTGATATATTATTGGGGTCGATTGGAAGTTTAATTTCAGCGGAGTGAAGAGATCTACAAGCTGAATGCGGTGTAGAGTCATCAGAGAAAAGATCTGTGTTAGGGTGCATTGGATACGAGGTTAAGTCATTGATAAACAGTAAAAAACGAAGAGGCCCTAAAACAGATTCTTGAGGAACACCACTTAAAACAGTATTTTCATTGGAAGTCTATATGTCCGTACAAACAAATTTGGGGTCTATAATTGAGATACGACGTGAAACTGGTAACTGAGTTTGAAAGAACTTTCTAGGATGAGGACCGAATGGTCAACCAAATCGAATGATTTTTTCTTTTTTAAAATCAGTGAAGACTGCGGCAGTAAGTTCGCCTGGTTTGATCGCCGATAGCAACTGGGCTATAAGTTTTGTCAATGCAGCTTGACATGTTTCTTTCGGAAACCTGATTGTGATTTATAGAGGAGTTGGTACCTGTTAAGATATCCGAAAAGATGATTACTCAGATGTTTTTCAATAATTTTTGAAAATACATATAAAACAGTTATGGATCGATTGTTGGATGGGCCAATCTTTTCATTTCTCTTATGAATTGTAAATACTTTTGCCAGTTTAGATTACTCTGGAAATTTACAAGTAGTGATAGTACAAATTATTACTTCTTTCAATGACTCGGAGATTGATAAAGCCGACATTCTCAGAGAGTTGACGTGAATTCCATTAATTAGCTCGATCGTTGAGAGTGACATTTTGTTGCAAAAGATAACTTGACAAATGAAGTGCTCACGCTATCTACGTAAAAGGCTGATTTAATTGATGTTACAGAGGACAATCTAGCTTGTTTTCACCCTTGCATGCAGGATTTATGTAACATAAGGCGGAACTAATGGATGAATAAATGCACAATGTACGATTGTTTCAACATTATCGCTATTCAGCAGGCATTTATGACCCTAAATCAAACCGCACTAATATCGCTCATTATATTTGCATCAAAACTAATTTTATGTTGTGTGCGATAAGAGGGCGGAGATGGTAAGGGCTATGTTAAAAATGTCAAGATAGAATCTTACGTTCGTCACTTCCGGGAAAAGGTGTACTGAATGTAGCATGGTTTTATTATTATTTGTATTATAGCATTCGACTTGCAACCATAAATTGTCATATTTGCACAACATATGGCATTTTTTATTATCCTATCTATGATATTTCCAAAATTTTGTGTGGAAAAAAGTGATTGTCCCCGAACTGCGACCATAACAAAGAAAGAAAAAAGCGACATGCCTGCGGTAAAATCTACTGTAAACACTCACCCCACACACATATAGAAGCACATGCAAAGACATGCAAACTGGATATAGGCATTTTTCAATATTACCGATAAAAAAGGCACAGAACTTCAAACTCTTTCTCGTACATAAAGTGGGATACAAAACATGGAAAAATGACCAAATACACGTTGTATACAACAATTTTTAAAAATCTAATCTACTCATGTTAACGGACGCTGTCAACTATTTGTTGGTTTTGTTGCTACCCGAGTTGTTTGTACAAGATACTCTCCAGTTTTACAACGTATTTGGTCCCATATGTATACTCACTGGTAACTATTGATTGCCATTGCAGGATAAGAAACTCAGAAACTATTAAATTCCAAGGTTTGATTTTTGAATCGTTAATGCCATTATTATATTTTCTTTACATGTATTTTCCGGTCAAGTAACCATTTTAAACAAACTCAGTTTTTGCACACTATATTCTGTATACTGAAGGATCAATTTAATTATATAAGTTTATTATAGAACATGTAATATTGCTGCACAATAAGAACTGTTCAGACCAATGAGAAAATATATCATTAAGAATAAATCATAAGATCAGTTCGATAAATCCGGAAACATTCCCCGAGTCTAAATCATAAGGAGTGTCAGATAGGTGATAGACCGGAAGTGCAAGAGCATTAAGACTATTACCAAAAGAACAATGACGAGTAGGTCACAGTAAGCAGTGATATCTATGTACACAGTAAACAAGGACGTAACATACTGAAAGATAGTTAAATAAACATTGAAATATTTCAATTAATTCTAGTTAAACATACGAAAATAATTACTTCCCTATTTGATGCACCAAGAACAGGTATCCAAAAGCAAAGTCTCCTATTAGCTTGATCCTTGGGTTCGCTATTTTCGGTACTGTCTCTCACTAGCATTAGGCAATTCCATCAACATTTCGCTAACGAGATAAAGACTCTTTCCCCAAATGGCTTTCAATAAACCATTTCAGACGATAATTTTGTTTGTTGGTTGGGTTTTAATGGCACTTTATGCACATTGACTGCACTAGACCGAGGAAATGGTAGCTAAGTGCCTTTCCCACGGATATATCGAGGCAGCCAACTCAGGTTGGCATGGGCATGTATCAAATACGAAACCCTGAAGCTCTATCAGTTGAGCCTACCATGGCTCCTTCAGAAGATGAACTTGTTTATCCTGAGTTTGGGAGTCGTGTAAACAGCATTTAAGTTTCGCACAGATTCTTTTATGAGAAAAAATTATAAAGCAAACCTTCACTTTCACCGCATTACTTTCAAAGATGTTAAAAAATTATAAAATGGTGGAGGTCAAAAAGAGGGTCCTGGAGGGCGGGGGAGGTGGGTGGGGAAGGCATTCGCCAAAATGCTTTTTTGTGTTTACATTGGAAGGCATAAAGATGTGATATTGCTAATCTGCATCTTCTTGTACTGGTAACTATATAATTTTAGATCTGGTGGTCCTGAAAATTAGTGTTTTACCACTCTATGGTCTTCAAATAAGAAACAAGAAAAAGTAAAATTTAGCGAGTTTTGCATAATTGAAAATATTAAGTTATTTCCCTATAAAGCAAAGTGAAAAAATTAAATACAATTTACAGCATGGTGAGAGAATTCCTATATGTTCTATCAATTCCAATTTTTTTGAGTAATCAGAATTAGTTCCAAAGGTATTCCAAATGGGAATCTGTATTGTAATGTTGTATCAGCAATACAGAAAGCAAATCACTATGTTATAATCCCAAAACGTCTTTCCAAAATGTCTTTGAATGGATTCACGGTAATTCCAATGGAGCTATAAATCCAAATGTCTTTAAATGTTACACAGTAACTCTGTACAGCTATTATTCCAATGGATCTGAAGTATTTCGAGCTCTGTAATTCCAACGAATGGTTATATTAAATAAATAAATTCATTTCAATGAATTTCTCTTTCGAGGTTGATAGTACTACTAAGAATGCCTAAATTCTATTTTATACAAAGCTAATACGCAATAGCGAGAATGCAATACGTAGCTGTGGATCAATCAATGATGTATTTCGAAATACTCTATCAGTAAACATATCGGCTGTTTTAATTCTGGCTGATCACATATTTGGTCATGCTAGCCTTTTTCAGAACTCATGTCCTGTCGGATCACGTGATGTTTACTTGCAATAGCAGTATGAGTCAACCTTGAAACCCATGAATGAAACAATTTACGCACTATACATGACTGATCATTAAAGTGCTAACTTACTATTGGTAGGGAATTTAGTATTTAAAATACTATTAACTAAATAACACTTTCAAACTATAATTATGAATGAAAATATACATAATATAGATGTACAAAACAAGCGTAAACATATGCCATACCAAGCGTAAAACATAATATGCCATAGCATATATTAAATATTTGTGCTTTTACTTATGCGTAGGTTTAGTGCACGCTTTAGTAAGGTAACAAAATATTATGCAGAACTGTTCGCTGCTAAAAAGTAGTCTGCATTTGATTGCAGATTTTCTTCAGTTTCCAATCAATTGCGTTAATTTATAGATTTACTGATTACCGCGGCAAGACGTTTATGAAAAACTAAACTCTTCTGAGGATAATAATACAACTAAAATTGGATAAAAACATAATCAAATGGACATGACAAAATTTAAAAAATACCGGCTTAATGACGTAACATGAAGATGACACATACAAATAATATCCACAGTAGGCGAAGGGCAAAAACATTAATATGGTCAAATACATTTTGTTTTTAAATTAGACGCGTATTTGTGCAAAAAAACCCACAAAGTAGATTTTAATCTTATAAGACAAATACTTATATAGTTGTCACAAAACTGAAATGAGCATTCAATCAGCTATATTTTGCCTGAATATTAGGACAAAGGTTCTCATATATTGCATAGTAAGGTGTGAAATGGACAATTCAAGCTGGGATCGAAATATCCGTAGCCTTTGTTTCTCACTCTAACTCTCTTCCTGTCCTTTGTTATATAAGAAAAGTTCTTGAGGAAGTGACTGGATTGTGCAGCCATTTTTCATATCTTGTTGGGAAAATACTAGTGTGATATCTATTTAACACAGGTAATAACATGCATTATTCAATAGCATACGTCAAATTAATAAAACAGTCTTATTCTCAGCAAGACTGCCACGAGTGCCAGCTGAAATTTTAAAATTAAAAAATCAAATATTGGATTTAAGGGAAATATTGGCTATTCGAATCCTAGTTTGAATTTTGAGAGATTTACATAATACACTTACTATTCTTTTACTTTAGGTGTGGCGATTTTGCAAAAAGGAGGATATAGACTTGGAAAAGTTTGCATGGGTCAGTTATTCTTGTATTTTTATGATCGCTGACATAAGTATTGATTCATTACCATAAATTACTTCGCTCTCTTTTCTTGAGATAGGGAAATTCGTCACTTGTTAGCCTTATCTTTTGTCTTCCTGAATATCGTCATCAATGAAGTTAAGATCATTCATTACATTAATTTTAAGTGACACTCTGTTGTTGAAATTATTGACAAATGGACTTATAATCCCATCCACATAATAGGCTTGTGGAATTGATCCCAAGGAAATGTTTGTTTTTACAGCAGCAAGAGCTTTGTAAGACAAGGGAAAATCATGCTTGTTTTTGCACTGGCAAGAGCTTTTCAAGAAAAGTCTCAATCATATTTATTTTTGCAGTGGCCAGTACTTTGCAGGGCAAGAAGTAGCTGAGTGATTTATCAATGCTTGAATTCTGATTCTTGCAAAACTATTGCTGTTCGGTATACTGTTATCCACTTAAATTAACCCGGACGAACTTTCTCATTGTGTCAACGTTGAAATTAATTTATGTTTTGTTTGATGCTATACACACGAAATGAAGGCTTCTGTTTCAAATGCCATATGAGTATCAGATATTATGTCTACATCTCTTTCAGGGGCCGTGATGGCTCATTGGTTAGCATGCAAGAATCGTCACCAAAAGGGTGAGGGTTCGAATTCTACCGTGAATCAGCCTGCGTCGGCTGCAATAGTGTGCCATTCGGTTCGGCAATAAATAATTTACTTGTACTACTGTTTAGTAAAGCACCCAACGAAACGAAAACTTTCATGAATGGGGAGTCATAAGTTTGTCATAACATAAAAAACGTCGTTCTTCTAGGATTTTGTAGGTACTGTTGCATAACACAGTTGTGTTAGCAAGCAAGGCCGTATATGATAGGAGTAAAAAATAAAGAATAAATTGGTAGGTTTGAGACTCGGGAGAGGTGAACTAAAGTGTTTTATAGATAAGCAATGCCCGTTGGCCAGTTGACTCACGATTATGTCTGGTCATAAAACAATCACTTATATATGTGAGAAAAAAGGTGACGTAAATGTACATAATAAGCGATGAGGTGTTGGTACAGAATAAATGATCAAGTGCATATATACAAGTAAACGATACCATTAAACGCTGAAACTTGTAGACACGAACGCTAGTTATGTATGTATTTGCATATTTCCGTTGAAAAACACAAAATTGAGGAGTAGAAAAGAATTTAGACAGAATTTAAAGCGAATATTAAGAAAGGATGTATATATTAATAATATAATATTTAAATGCTTACAAATGTCAGTGCAGCAAAAAAAGAAAAAAAAAAAAAGAAAAAAAAAAGATTTGTAAGAGGATTTTTTTATTAACGTAAACTAACCTTATTATTACATTGGTAGAATGCAATATGATTTACAGTCCAAGGTCTTTAACTAATTAATAGAAAGGAGCGAAAGCCAACAAGTTTTGTAAAACTCAACAAATAATTTATTTTCCTAGAAGAAAAAATGAAAATTTAAAAAGATTTTACATCATTGTGAATTAAATACCCCAAACTGCTTAAAGTTATATCACAAATCCAAATGTATGAAGTTCCAATTGAATATGACTGGTATTTAAAAGATTCTAGTATTAGACTTGTTGATGTACCTGTAGCCTCGAACGTGCTAATGTGCCATGGAATATGGCAATGCGTTAAGAGTCGTTGATGTATCACAATAATATCTTTGACCGAATTCACAATAATTCCAAATTAATGGTTTAGTCCAAGTTGTATTAATGAGGACTTTGTAATTCCAGTGAATAATTTAAATAAATAAATCCACCCAAAAATTAAAAAATGAACACAACAATAATATAGACTCCACTTCGGATGTTGAGGCAGGAATGAGTATTCCTAAAGTAAACGACTTTATATACCCCTCCACTCGACCTAGGTTGTAATAGCTTTTTTTCTGGAAATACTCTGTCATCTTAAATTAAAATATCGTTTCTGGAACATTATGGTATGAGTGAAGACTGTATCTATTATTCAAACTAAAGTAAACATGTTTACAATTAAAAATGATCTGAATATTTAATATATAATCATGGGGAAATAATAGCTATGTATTATATTGTTTACAAAATAAACTTCACTATTCAGTCATAATATTATCTTGATTTCAGACTAAGGTCAGTTACAAAATACAAATATACAGAACATTTAATCACTGATAACAGGCAACTAACAATAAAAATTAAATATACATAATATCTGTACAGAATTTTTGCAAGACACATGATGTGATAAATGTTATACGAAAATTTATTGAAAAGCAGGGTGCTTAACGTAACGGATGTAATTAAAATAGCAAATATTTTATCATGTAATAGTCATGCACAGCTAAATATCAATTGGCAAACGCTTATATGTAACAGTTAAAGGTACCTCTTACAAGAGTTATATGGTGGTCCTATCTTGCAAGCGATTAGTTTTTACAGCAAGTTGCTGGAGGACGCTGTGAAATCACTAAATTTGACTGTGGCCCTATCTCGTAAATGACTAGTTGTTACAGGAACCTGTTGCATGAAAATCGGTGTCTAAGTTAGACTTTAGCCCTGTTTTGTAACCTACTAGTTGTTACAGGAACTTGCTGCATGAAGCTCTGAAATCACTGAGTTAGAATGTGGCCCCATTTTGTTAAAGGTTAGTTGTTACAGGAACTTGTTGCATGAAGCTGTGAAATCACCAAGTAAGGTTGTTTGCTTTGCATGCATTCTGTAACCACGATCTTTGAAGTTGTGCTTTGCACAGGCTGAGCGGTTTTATTTGTTTTAATGGTAAAGTTAGTTTTCTTTGTACTGTATCAGGGTTCTGCGATTACTTCAAATTGTGAATGATAGAACCGATACCAACAAGCAACAGAAAATTAGACAAGGACAATGTTCCAAACAATACCTTTCTTCTTTTAACTCTATTTATTTTGCTTTTGATTTACTTTAAATATCCTGCTCCATTTACTCGATATCCTCATCTATTTTTCCTTCAATATTATTTTGCTCAAGCATCTGTAAATTAAAGAATGCTGTTTAAAGCTCTTTCTATTTCATATAGTCTGCAAAAGAAATTGCCTACCTTTACTTATTTGAAAATTGAAGTCGTTTGATAATCACTAGTAAGCTTCCTACTGGATATTGCTATGTCATTTTAGCCAGGTCATCTTGAACAATGATTTTCAGTTCCAAAATGTTGTATATCATAATTCCGTCTTTCCTCTGCTCGTGAAATTAAGTTACTTTCTGCTCTGTGTGTGTTAAAATCATTTAACCCGCTAGGGTGTGTTTTCTTCTTATGACATGTTGTACTAAATTCCACATGTCCCTTGTGATGGGAATATCGACACCGTTCAGGCGTAAAAAGTGACTATCAAGGTGGTGAAAACATTATAACTAACGGTTTATCATAAACGTTTTGAACAAACTCAAATACAAAACCACACAAGCACTTTTATGTGACTCTTCGGGGGTCATATGGGGTCAAAATAGGCGCCCATAAACTTTTATGGAAATGGCACTTGAGGGTAAATGGGGAACCCTATGATATAATTATCCATAGACGTACATAGAGATTGCACTTGGGGGTCAAGGGGAAATCGTATGTTAAAGTGGTCCAACAAGGTTTGACATTGGGGTGTTATTATAAGGTCAAACGTGTTTATGTAGTCAAAAGTGTTCATGAGGTCAAAAGCGTTGATAGGGTGAGAAGTTTTATGATGCCAAAGAGGAACGATAATGTTAAATTTTCAATCTGCAATCCAAAAGCACACGCCTGTACATTCCAACAATCACACCTACTATCCAACCACACCATATATGCAATCCATCACCCGCATTTTGACTACTAATCAAACACACTCACATATGCAATCCAACACCCGCCTTTTGATTTCTTCTAGACACCCCTACCATCAAACGAACATTGTAGGAAGTGTTGATACAATCACTTTCACACATACACTCAAACATACCGTCACACAAGGGGGGTGTGACAAACAAGAAGGGGGATGAAATACTCACACTTTCACACAAGCATACTATCACACACAATGAAGTGTTTATAGAAACTCTATTATACCCTTACATACAAACGCATGCTATAACAAGACAAGAGGTAAATGCAGATTTTAAGTTTTAGTTGTCACAACACACACAAACACATAAAACAAAATTGTTCAGCAAATAAGATCAGTATCATTCGTTTCTAGTAATCTGGATGACCCGGAAAAGAGCTGTTGGGGTTGTTAACCAGAAAAAGATATTAAATACTACACTCCTTTACTGTTCTTCGCCTCAAACATCGTCTCGCTGCCGGTTGACAAACCAATATTCTCTTCAGTTACTCCTGCCTCTCTATATATACTTTTCTTTTCCTGAAAGCCGTTTCCGTAATATTGGTGATATACCATGATGCCTGGGTTAAATATTGTGTTCAAAACAAGCGTGGAAAATTCGACTGTACTATAGATAGGATGCGTGTTGTATTGGTTGTGAGAATAGGTTATACAATGGAACAGTGCACTTGAATATGTAGCCAAAGGCATGTTCGAAACGGGTTGAAATGCTTCACAATTCTTCAGAGCGTGGAGTCTCTCTTTCAATCGGAAGAGAACAGTCGCTTGACGCAACATTCATTATACATGCACACCTGCTTTCCGGCGTTGTACCATTGCGGCACGGTTTGAGTATCATGAACAATAAAGACAAAATATTGGGGAGCGCCTGTTGCAGTTACATCGTATACATGGAGTGTTAGTACGATGACTACAGCTACCATGGTTCGTACCGCGCTGCAATGCTTAGTGAATTTTTAGGTTTTCAGGTTAGCGTCATTGCATGTAGCTGAAAGTAACTAATCCGTCTCGCGTACGAAGTATTTCAACACTGTTCGAATCGACATAGCGCTTACAACATTTCATTAGATACATGTTAAAGCAGGGTGATCTGTTTACATCAAATATTTCGATTTGGCCATGACCCGAGGAAGAGTATTTGTTTATTAAGGTGTGATCAGCTTTCCTATTCGGTTTTATTCAGCCATAATGTAGTTGTCTCCCTTTGATTTCTTTGCAGTATCACAAATGGACTCTTCCAGAACTCAGGACGAAAATGACGGATTACATGTACATACAAAAAAGTTGTTTTCAGCATGTATCAAATGAATAGTGTTGCGCTGTATTTCAACGTGAATTATGTTTATATCATTCGTACGCGAAACGAATTCGGCAATTTTAGCTTCATTTCTTGAAAAGTCAACGAGAAACAGACTTGGAGATCATCTGTGATGTTGTGCGTAACGAACTAAAATGCGGCTGTAACCATAATTCTTTATCCAAAAGAGGATGGATTCAGTTTAGCTTTGGTTTATTTTCTGTCGTCTCCGCAAGAATGTTTACCAGCGACGGAAGTACTACCTTCATTTCATTTTCAATCATTACCATTGGTGGATGTTTTCAGAAAGTAACAGAAGGAAGAAATGCAAAAGTTTTAGCAATGACAGAAGAAACATTTATTCATAAATAGCAAGAAGATGATAAGAAAGCGAGAAAACGAAGAAGAGAAGAGACGAGAAGAGAAGAGAATTACTTTGAATTGTGATGGTCAGAAGGAAGGGAGCGAAAAAAGACGCATGTGTGCTACAAGACAAATAAAGTATCTGATACAAATGTATCAGACGTCTTCAGCTAAACCCCAAGAGAAAGAGACCTTCATGTACCAAGATTTCTAAACCTATTATGACTACATCTACGCTCACCGCCACTGCTATGCCACCAGTAGCATTTACTACTATCACTACCTAACAGAAGGAGAAACATGAATTGGCCGTGGAAAAGGTCTGAGACAGTTCTACATCTTCACTGTCATTTAGTAGTCTTGAATTCTTGCATTTCTTAACGGCTGTGGATTCTTCTTCTTCGTCTTCGTCGTCTGTTTCTTAACAACTCTCTCCCTTCCTGCTTGTTATCTTTTTTGAGGATACTCTAAAGACCAATGTCCTTTTCCCTGACAATGACAACAGGTATCTTTACCTATCTCTCTTTTTCTCCTGTCTTTCTTTGCAACTAAAATTAAGGCAACGAATACCGCGGAACCCATTAAAACAAGATTGCAAACAAAACTACAACAGGAACCTCAGTCGCAGCAACAGCAACAACAGTGTCAACCACGGTAACAGCTACTTCTGTTATTACAGCAAAACAATAAAACAAGAAAAGACCTGGACCGTCATCAAGTACTCCATAAGAAAAAAAACAAAAAAAAAAAAAAACAGACGAAGCGAGTAAGGCTCAAGGTAAAATAACCGTTGAACAAAGGGCCGATTCGGTTAGCTACATCTTCGACCACATTGAGAAGAGAGATCGTAGCGCTTTCCTCGACGATTCCAGGCAGACTGGTAAATACCTAGAAGACTTGTGTATAGTGTTAGAAATGTGTAAAAAAAGACTATACTGAAGGAAAACTTAGTAAACCGTACCAAAAGTATCTGATGCAGGCATGTGACAACCTATTTACGTTAGGTAAAATGCACTGCATGACACCAGTGCGATTGGCAATCATGTCCAACGAGTTGATCAAAGTTCACAACTTGAAGATAAACAAACTCACGATGATAGCAGAATTGGAGGACTTAGTAGTTGCCGACCTTTTGCTGCCCAAAGGAGCAACAGTACGCACAAGGAAAAGAAATACACTACCAGAAAACCTTCAGGAGCTCCTGGATGAGGTTTATTCTCTGCTCTTTTAAAGAGCTAAATAACAGATTGCCTTTTATTAAGGGAGTTCCGTTTGGCTCGAAATCTCGATTCAATAATACTCATCAACAGATATAATCCTTTAATCATCGTTCAAACATTTTAACTAAAAAACCTAACAAGGCTGCACAAAAATTTATAGTTCAACGGTTATTTTACTTTGAGCCTTACTCGCTTGGTCTGTTGCTTTTTTTCTCTCATGGAGTGCTTGATGAAGGTTCAAGTCTTTTCTTGCCTTGTTGTCTTGCTGTAATAACAGTAGTATTCCACTCCCACCCCGTTTTATCCCTTTTTATTTTGTTGTTTACAACTGCATATTATAAAAATGTTCTATTATCTCAGACTTTTTGTTCAAAGTCAAAAACAAAAGACACATTATACGTTTAAAATCTTTAATGGCAAAATCTCTGGCCGACCTGTTAATAGATACATGGCTAGTTCCACTACAATTAAAAGACACACCAAGCAATGGTCACAAGTAATATCCACAAGAATTCACGAGTATATCAAGCAATAGTCACAAGTAATATCCACAGCAATTCACAAGCACTTCAAGGTATAGTCACAAGTAATATCCACAACAAATCACGAGTATATCAAGCAATAGTCAAATGTAATATCCACAATTCACGAGAAAATATGAAGCAATAGTCACAACTAATATCCACAACAATTCACAAGCATATCAAGCAATAATAACAAGGTAATATACACAAAAATTCACGAGTATATCATCCAATAATCACAAAGTAATATACACAACAATTCACAAGCACATCATGCAATAGTCGCAAGTAATATCCACAACAATTCACGAGTATATTAAGCAACAGTCACACGTAATAGCCGCCCAATTTACCAGTTAAAATCAATGTCTGTGTCACTGAACACTATTAAAACGTGATATATGGCTCAGTGTAATACTCGATATAAATGTTAATTGCACTACAAGCTGAAACCGGTGCAGATTGTTCCAGAGCCTAAGTTCAGTTCCAGTCAACTTCCTTCTTGTTTGTTACTGAATATGTCCTTCACATGAATGGGTTCTGCTGTCGCTTAACGTGCAGTGCATATTCACTACCATGCCCAGGGAAGGAAGACTTTCATGCTCTAGCAAAGCCATTGATTAAAGCCCAAACACCACGAAAGCAGTGGTGTTCCTGTCCTCAACACACACACACACACACACACACACACACTGTTCGAAAAGAATGAGACTTATAACGAGCATAATTTAATCCTAAACGTTTGATTGCTTTGCATACAGCTGCTGAAAACTGGTACCAAGACTAATGGTTACTATCATATCGTTAAGATTAGAGGGCCTTTGAATTTTGTGCGAGCCTGTAGGTACTGACGCAGGGAGTGGAATGAAAATCTCTCATATTGTTCTGTTGATACATAAAGAATGAGCCCTTTCCCAGCTGATCTGTCCTGGAATGGTATACTCTTTTTAATGCCTTCTCTTATCTGTTTAAGATAAAATCTCTTCGGATGAAACGTTTTTCGTCATCTTGTTGCTAGAAACTGTTAACTCTCATCACCTTTAGAACCATAAAGAATGCGGATGAATACGATCTTGCGAACAATTTTACTTCATAGGTAGAGTGGTTAATCTCTGTACGAGTTCGAACTATTTTATCAGGATGTATGTGACTATAGGGAACAAATTTATCTGAATAGATTTTGAACGCCTTATGCTGTCTAACATTTACTGGATTTTAAAATGTTTACGTATATGCTCGAAACCATCAATTTAGATTTATACCAGTTTTCTGTATAGAAAAGTCTGGAGGTAATGGTTACATTTGCTGGATGGGAAATTTAATGTTTGTATTAAAGAGAATGCTCCTTGATTTAATGGTGAATGTAGAGGAAAGGAAATCATATGAAGGTGCTTTGATTAATAACAATGCAAAGAGAACAAAATTACATTAAAAAAAAAAAAATTCAAAAGTTCTGCCGAACGCGATAGTTACTCTACAATAGAGCAACAGTGCAAAAATGTATTACTTACGAAAAAAAATCAGCGTGAGTTTTGGAATCTTTTAAAATAATTGTTGTGATTTTTGTGAACATTTTAAGAAACTCGCATCAGCTTTATCAGGAAATAATACTGGTCAGTTAGAACATAGTATCAATATAGAGGACTTTTTAATATGATATTTAGCAGCTGTATTTATTCTTCAAATTGGAGCAAAGGTCCTATTATATCAATCTTTAAAAATTGCGATCAATCCGATGCACCAATTAAAATGAGAGATAACACTGCTTGGCTGTATAGGAAAAAGTTTTCACTTGTATATTGAATCAAAGACTGCCCTCATGGGCAATTAAAATGATATTGTAACTCATGCACAACTTGGTTTTAAGAATAATACTACAGTATACTTCATTTTATATCAATTTTATTTTATTCAAAAGATACTCAAATATACTCTATGCCTTTATAGACTTCAATATAGCATTTGTTATGTGGAAAGAATAAGTCAATGGTATAAAATAATAAAATGCGGAGTGACTGTGAAAATGTTAACAATAATAAGATCTATTTACAGCTCAGAACAGTCTTGTGTAAATCATTTAAACACACTCGGACTATCTCGATTGTTCACCTCGGCTTCTTCAAGGAGAAACCCTCTCTCCACTTCTGTTATCTCATTATATAAATGATCTAGATTTGTAATCAAATATATAGTTGGTTATCATTTTAGAATAATCACCTTTATATATTTTATTGTTTGCTGACGGTACGGTGATATCCTTAGATAAGTTTTATGCATACTGTATAAGATGGAATATATATGTAAATATTAATAAAAAAAAGGTTATGACTGTTAACAAGAGCAAGAAGAATCAGTGTTTCATTTACATATGGAAATTATTACTGGACATTGTAGATAATTTCAATTATTTAGGAATAGTTGTTACTTTTTGATGTGCTACAGAGACTATTGCTGAA
Source organism: Megalonaias nervosa (assembly GCA_016617855.1). Lineage (NCBI taxonomy): Eukaryota > Metazoa > Mollusca > Bivalvia > Unionida > Unionidae > Megalonaias > Megalonaias nervosa. The sequence continues at coordinate 4,651 of JAECUM010003530.1, read as the reverse complement.
AATGGTGTCAAAACAAAGAACGTACTTCTGAATAATACTAACAACCTACAATGTCTGGTGAATATAATATGTTATTTATTTGATTCTTTTGTATCTCCAGTTTTGTCTTCTGGTTGTCAAATTTGAGGATTTTTGAAAACAGAAAATGTAGAACGGGTAGATAGAAAATATTGCAAACAGTTACTAGATATGACACTTTCTACCAGCAATATGTTTGTGTATGGAGAGTTGGGCCAATACCCACTTTATTTAAATAGATATATTCATTTCATTAAGTACTGGTTTAACTTACTAAACACAAATAATTATGTAATGTGGCGAATTTTGAAGACTTATTGAAACTTAATGTGAATAAATTGTACACTGAAGTTAGCTTAGTCAAGCCAAAAGGTCTTGAGAAAGTTCACTGATATTTCTCTTATTTCATCTCTGAAACATAAAAGGGTCTACGTAAAGCTTCAGTAGAATTTGACCGAGTCATCGTACGGTATAGTGACACAGCGTACATAGAGTTACAACCGTATCAGTCGGGAGAGGACTTTATGTCAAATAATTGATCTTCAAAGGAAAGCTAATTGCAGCATATTTTAGGCTGGTGAAATCTGATGAAAGACGTGATTATTTGGGCAGAATTTTAGGAACAGTTTCTTCCGATTGGTCAGTAAAGAATTAAGGCGTACACTTTGGGAAACTAGAATTTAGGGTACCGACTTGCTCAGAATTCTTCAGTTCGACTCTTGCCTTGTGAGAAGACTAAAGGTCTAACTCCGTGGGAACAATAGAATTGTGTTTTCCTCGTTAACGAAGAAAGGTCAGATAGCTGTCTTGGAAAAAAAACGACAGGCTATAGAGGTTTGACACACGATTGTGTGGGGATAAAGAAAGAACAGCATTAAGGTACGCAATTTTAGTTTCAATATAATATTCTATTTTTATTTGTTTGTGTTATGCAAATGTGTTTGATATGCTTATGATTCATGCTATGTCTCGATTTTTCAAGTTCAAGGATTCTGTTGATGCTAGAGTTGTATGCAATTTATTAATTTTACAGTTAGTTCATTGATAGGATTGACGGATTACATGTAATCAGATATTCGATGTGCATTATTTTCATAGGGATTTATGATGTAACCCAGAGAATGTTCAAATAAGCAGTATTTCATAGAGATTTATGACTTAACCCTAATATGCAGATGTGTCATATTTTTTATGGTTACATAAATTGATTTCCTGTGTAGGATGATATTGTTATCGTGAGCTAATGACAATTGTATATTTATATATGATTTCGCAATGCTTAAATGATCTTACAGGTTATTGGTTATTGTAGCTAGATTTAGTGAATATTATGCCATAAGTAACTGAACATTTATCTTACTGGACAGAATTGACTAGTCAAATGTAAATAAGACGTGTAGTAATGTATGCTGGTATATACGGCCGCATGTGTCTGTAGAGAACACGTGGTAATTTCTAATCAATTGCCATGAGGCGAGGGCAATGAACTTCAAGCTAAGGTCATTTGTGCAAATATAGCGTATATCTTACCGAAATACAGGAATTTGTAATGACCGTTATTTGTTAAGATCACATTATGTCAGAATTTGTGCAGTGTGAATCGCCAATCTGAATACGAACAAACAGAGTTTATATATATATATGCAAATAATTGTTGAAACATAACTAGCTCTCGTAATACTCTCGTATTTAAGGAAACAGCTTTATACTCAGAGAGAGAGAGAGAGAGAGAGAGAGAGAGAGAGAGAGAGAGAGAGAGAGAGAGAGAGAGAGAGAGAGAGAGAGGAGAAGATAAGTAAAGGAAAACCCGATGAGTCAAGGAGAAATCCGCATCTAAGAGAGGTCGGAATAAACAGGGGTCAGAAAGAGGACCAAAGAGCACGCATTAGAGGTGGAAACAAGACGAGAGGAGACAGACGCCAGGTGATGCTGTCAAGCGTGGAATTAACTCTAAATTCACCACTCGTAATATGATGTAAATTGAACACTGCGATTAAATTCTATCAATGTAAATCTGTTGGCTTGAAAAGTGAACTTTTGGTCATGTATTAATTGAAAGTGGAATTTTGGTTATGCATTAATTAATTACGTTTATTTTAGTAAATCTGTTGTATTAGTTGAAAGTGAAATTTTGGTTATGTTCTAATTGATTAAATTTATTTTTATTTATTGGAAAAGGAGGCTCGTAGTCGTTATTTCTTTCAATAGCCTTGCTCAGCTATCTGTTAACGTTCCATCTATCCCTCCACACTGGGCAATAACACCGTGGGAGGTCATTCCCTAGTTAACGAACGCCAAATCAATTAAGGAGGCTTTAATGTTTAAAGTCCCCCGTTACAAATTATATTCTTCAAAAGAATACCGATTGCGAAAGAAAGAATTATAAAAACTGAGTTTTTAATATGAAAACTATTCTATAGAACTCCAGATTTGGAGAAGTCTGGTATGACCACGAGTCAGTCCAAATATCTTCCTTTTTATTGCTTTTTAACCTGTTACGTGTAGGCTAGTACAAAAATAACAAGAGAAAAGAGTGAAGTCAACAAGCTTTGTATATTTTAATAAAATAATTTATTTCCCTAGAAAAGAATGTAAAAATTGGAAATAGGACTTACGGTTTGTGAATATAATCCAAAATTTAATCCTAAGATTGAAAAATACAAGTCCTATCTCTAAACAGTTCTAATAAAATCCGAGTTCGAATCTCGATGAAATTCCAATATGGAGGCGATAACGTCAGATGAGACCGTTGTACTGGTGGTAACAGATCCTCAATTGAATCAGTTTATCTTTCCGTATAACTCCAGAATAAATTTCCACTGAGTTTCTTTTTCCCAGAACTTTTTTTTTTATAAAAAAGTACACTTGTTTAGTTTCCTAGAGAACAAATTATTAAATTCCAAAAACAAATGAAAAACAAACTGACAACAACAATTAGAAACACCTTGTTTCCTCAAGGTGTTAAGAACGACTCTGACCCGATCTAGTAGAAAATAGCTGTTTTAAGCCTCGATTTTAGATCACATGGTACTCCACGTGATAAGCTACAAGAGTTACTTATTTGAACATCGCAATAAAATAAAATGCCATTTATCACGTATGCAAGAATAGCCCTATCTAAGGACAAAATTCTCACATTGAAAATAAATTAAAAAAAGAAAGGCTGTTTACAACTCAGCTAATACGTGGGCCGAAATGACCTTGGAAATAGCCAATCGTTATCACTCGATGTTTGCAAAACTGTGTACCAGAGTGAGCTAAAAATAATGCTTCTGTAATAGGTTTTACGTTCTAAATAAACAGAATTTACTTGAAAAAAATATCGAATCCCGTGAAAATAATCATTACAATAAAATGTAATGAAACAAAATTAAAATTAAAAAGAATTTTAAAACTAACACACAAGCAATTTAATTACATATACGTAACAAACCAAAGATTGAAAAACATATATCGTTCGGAATGGCGTTCAGTAATTGCTTCGAAAACTTCATACATGTATAAAGATGTTTATGATATCTTAGGATACTTCATAATGCCAGCCACAAAAGGCTTTACGTAAATCAAGGGTGTCGTCATACCTACTAAGTATCAAGACTGGTAGATACGTAGGAAAAAAACAATATGAAAGGATATGCCAACTTTTGTAAATAATGAGATCGAATATGATTTTGTGTAAGTACTGAGATCGAAGATAAATATTTTTTGACTTAATCCAAACTACTTCAATCACTTAAATGAAGATTTAACAACCCTAAAACACATAGGCAAATATTGGTAAAACACTTTCGAACTTAGATTATTCTCTCTCTCTCTCTCTCTCTCTCTCTCTCTCTCTCTCTCTCTCTCTCTCTCTCTCTCTCTGGGAAAAAGCAAGAAAACAACAAGAACTGGTTGACTTGTATCTTCGACATAATGGTCGCTGAGGCTAACGTTGGCTCTTCTACTTCGAGCACCCACTTCCTCCCTTTTCCCGCCACTCTCACAGCAGGTATGTATATTCTTTGGCATATTTGCATAGTTAAACTGAAACGTGAACTACAGATATGACAATATAGTATATTATAGTTACTGCACTTCTCGCTCTCCTCATTTATTCCTTTTTTATTAATTAATTCATTTAGCAATTTATTGTTTCAATTATTAAATAATTAATTTATTTAGTTTTGATTGTCTCCTTCATTACCTTCATATATCGATGTGTAGTAAAATCTGAATGAAGAAAGCAAATAAAAAAGTCATTGAGATTTATCTATTTATTTCTCTATTAAAGGGATTGTAATTTTGTTCAATTCTTTTGAGCATTGATAAATCAACTATTGAAGTCTTTATCTTTATTTATTTATTTGAAATATTAAGACAGACGTGACCTTTTCCCCCGAATTCCCGTTTCAAAAAACGGTTGACAAATGTTTATAGCAATAGGAAAAGCAAACAGTTTTAGAAGGCGGCGGTAAGGAAAATTTTTCCACGATCGTAGCCAATCAGCAAAGAGAATACTGCACAAGAATTTCATAGACTTATTTGGATCAGTCTGGATCACATACAGTGATGTTTTAACATGTCCTCATATAAAATATATAAAACTGAACATACTATATGTAAAGTGTACCGACTATGTGTTAATATGTCA
>JAECUM010003529.1:0-11754 GCA_016617855.1 Megalonaias nervosa | reverse complement strand
CAACACTATCAGCGGTTATTGAAATAAATTCTCCTGATTACCTCGTAGATATTTATCAAAGTTCGATTAGATCAGTGTTAGGATGGCCTGAAGTCGCACCTGTTTATAATGGAGTTTCAAAACCAAAAATAGAAGAATTTAAAACGAGTGAAGAAAAATTCATTAAAAATCCAGAATATCGAGGAAAAAATCCATGGAGATATATATTATTTGAATCTGATCCAAACAACAATGCATACTACTTTATCGATTTTGACGGTAAAAGAATTCCCAAGATGACTAAATCAGCATTTACTGTTATCAGGACGCCAATAGGGCAGGATCGAAATACTGTTGATGTAGGATTTATTAAACATTTTTTAGATACTCTTAAACCTGAATACGATAAAACGTTCAATGATTTAAGAAATTTACTTATTTCATTATCACAACATTACAACGATAACGTAAAGCATCAAATAATCAAGTCAATAAAACACTTGAATGGGATCTTATTCGATTTATACATCGTCAATCGAAGTATTATAAACACTACGACTAAACTCGATAGTATTTACACAAATCCAATATTAATGCAATTATTCCTTGATCATTACAAAATAACAGAAAAAGATTTACAAACATTTGTTATACCAGATTTAAATAACGCTAAAATGAAGAAATCATTAAATGATCTTATTGAAGAATATTATCCGGGAGTAATTGAATCGTGGAGACAAATAGCCCCACCACCGGTGATACTAAAACACAATAACAATCCCTTTGGTGCCGGACGTCATATATCGCCGGGCATTGTAAATATAACATCAGTTATTGCAGTCAATCTGGTATGCGATGTTATTGAAGGTAGCTATCAGGTAGATCTTTCTAAGTCTAGCCAGGCCCAGCAAGGGTGCATATTATTCAGTTTTAGTCCGTTGGCCCCCCCCCCGTTGGTTAATTGTATCAGAGCCAATTAACCCCGTGTACCTGCGAGTTCATAATCCGTTATTATCAAGGATACACTTTAAGCTTACAGACCAAAGCAATCGCATTCTGGACACAAGAAATGAAGAACTAAATATAAACCTGTATGTACGCTCATAGAGCGTTATCATAACAAAGAAAAAATATCCGGATGTATAGTGCTTGTCTATAATACTGTATTCTTTGTTTACATAAAATCCGCACACAGTGCACAATCGAAATCTATTATCTAGAAGGTTGGGCTGCATATTGATTATTCCATAACGGCTGTGTATATACCGCGTAAAGTTATTTTAAGAACATCCGCTATGACTAAATCAATATCCTTGGTTACGGCTTACGCATAGACTCAGTGTTAATGTAGAATTATATATATTTTTTGGAAACTAGAAATCTCATTTTACACAGAAAACTGTGGTTTTTGTTACTGTAGTTTTTAGGAAATAGGCTATTGGTAAACACATACTAACTTTTTTAGTATATATTTATAACAAGGTCCGATAGCTCAATTGATAGCGCGTAGAAACTCTCGTCCTGGCGCCCATGGTTCGAAAGCCGAGAAAGACATATGTCTGCGGGAGGCGATTTTAGGCCAAGATTTATAATCTATTGGGGCCTTGGCCGAGCCCTAGTCTATTTGTGAATAGAAATTAGTATACCTACCCGCGTGTCAACACGTAGTAGGTGTCAGTTTTGCACCCTACGGATTTGATATTTGGGGTGGGTGTGCTAGTTTCTATTCACAGGTAGAGAAAAGGCCATTATCTTCATTGTATATATCATAATCACCTTCATTGTATATAACCATTATCTTCATTGTATATATCATAATCACCTTCATTGTATATAACCATTATCTTCATTGTATATATCATAATCACCTTCATTGTATATAACCATTATCTTCATTGTATATAATCATAATCACCTTCATTGTATATAACCATTATCATCATTGTATATAACCATTATCATCATTGTATATAATCATAATCACCTTCATTGTATATAACCATTATCATCATTGTATATAATCATAATCATCTTCATTGTATATAATCATAATCATCTTCATTGTATATAACCACTATCTTCATTGTATATAACCATTATCATCATTGTATATAACCATTATCATCATTGTATATAATCATAATCACCTTCATTGTATATAACCATTATATTCATTGTATATAACCATATATCACCTTCATTGTATATAACCATTATCTTCATTGTATATAACCATATATCACACAAAAAACAGCTCCCTGACAAAAAAGTCATGGGAGCTAATATTTTTTTTAAATATTAAATATATACTTATTATATAATGAATTTTGAAAATATCAATGTCATTGTTTCTGCGATTAAAAAATTACAACATAACGGTATCAATGTATCTGACAATCTTAATGCTGAAAAGATTCTATGTGATTTTGAATCATTACAACAACGAAAGAACGAGAACAGATTTACGCTATCCGCTGATTATAAATTCATGAAAATTATCCAGCAAGGAATGTTAAAGTCACTGGCAACTGTCACTGATGATCAAGTAAAATTGTTTGTGCCTCTCTCAAACGCTATTCACAAAATCAAGCTAGAATTATCTCATGAATACGAACAGAGAAAGATTATGAACTTTCGTATAAGACAATTAAGAGAGCATTGTGAAAATACGAGTGAAAATACGAGTGAAAATGACAGCGATAATGATGGACCATTGACTGTGATAATAGCTAAACAAAATCCTTGGGAAAACAAACATTCTGCTTAGTATAATGCAACCTACACATATTGACAAGTATGGACAATCAGGATAGCTTTTGACATTAACTCGTATAAACGGATAACTACGATCATTATGCTTGACGGAGCGCTTAATCATTTGGTAACATTAAAAATACGGTAGACTAAACGTATTGAAACCTAATTTTTTGTGCAAATCTTTTGGAAAAGGAAGATTTATATATATTTTCTGCCACGTATTGTACCGATTGTGGTACTATGTCAAAATATTTGGCAGCAGAATTAATTGATTCAAAACTAATTTCTTCCCCCCAGATTCTGCATTCACTGATTTAATAGCTCTCTTTCTGTATAATTTACACCTTCCTGTGTTTCCGGATTTACAATTTTGACTCTGTGTAGTAATTCGTAGATTTCCAAGTGAATTGTCAAGTTTATCGCCGTTGATGTGATCCACCACATACCCATCTTTGATCAGTCCAAAATAACACTCGTAGGTAAATATATGAGATAAATAATGTTTATTTCCTTTGGTATTAAACGCAAGATAACCAGTATTGGTAATACTACCGACTGGTTTTTTCAATCTGCAGTTTCTAATCACACCTTCTCGAGATGCTTCATAATTGGTAAGGATTGGATGTGACACAAACTCATTTTGTTCCATTTATATATATAATATTTATTTGTCTAAATCATTACTTTTTGAAAATCTAGCCAGATAATCTTCTTCGGTTTTTATAAGAGAATCAGCGTTATATTTTTTATCGTAATATCATTTCAGCTCTCTGTACTTTTTACCACCGCATTGCGCACACAGTTGAGTCTTTCCTCGCACTCCAGCACTACACACAATACACGGTTTTGGTCCTAGACTCCCATTTCTGACGCATTGCATATGATAACTACAGTATTCATTCACGCATGTTCTGTTACACGGAGACGTATAACCGATTTTTAACCAGTTGCAGTGATTTGGTTGAATCATATACAAAAGATTAATATTCAATTAAATATATATTTGCCTTAATTATAATATGGAAGAATTATCCGTGATTGAACCCTACGCAACCAGATTCGATCTTGACAGACTACCTGAGTATAAACTTAGTATTTCGATGCAAGATCTAGCTTTAACGAATGCGGATATAATTAAACGTATCCGTGAGGCCAAGAAGGAATTTCGTGACGATGGTGCAGTTCATGCATGGTCAACATTCAGATTTGAAAATATTTCTAATACGATGAATGACAAACGAGGAAGAGTAATCATTAACCACCTTGATAATCAAAAACATTTTATTTTAATAAAATTTATTGTAAATACGGAAGAAGATATTTGGATTATTCGTGACAAGCGCGATCCCGTCCGCGTGCAGTCAGGAAATAATATCTTCTTGAGTAATAAATCTAAACCAGGAATACTAACTGGTATAGATAAACCGTATTATGAGAGATCGTACCCTGTAACTGCGGTTGTCTATGGAATATTTCCGCTGAATAATAAACCTGATGTTAGGAATCTCAAACCGATGAAATTGTCATCACCGTTGACAGCATCAACGAGGATAAATTGCGTAGCTGAGCGAGTTACAGAACACTTTACAAACGCGATACGTGGTAATGGTTTAACTGATTTAAGACGTAAAAAAATAAATGCATGGGCAGAGTCCGTTAAAGATACCGGAGCGTCTATCACCGACGTTGCTGAGCTAGAGAAGAAATTGAGATTTCCAATAGCAGTAAAAACATTAACCGGAGAGATTTTGTACAAACCGAAATATATAAAAAATGGAACTTCGATAGATATTATTGATCATAACGCGCACGCATGGACTGCTGCAGTAACAATATTTCCACGAGATAGAACGGTTAAATTTTATGACGGTGATATCTTTGATTTTATCAAGAATATTAGTAAAACCGATCCTGTTTCTGTTTGGTTATTTCAGAGTTCGGAATATAATCATTATGATCAATTTGTACAACCTAATGGTGATATTTATCGTACAGAATCTCTCCATGAGGAAATGGAACATCTTGCGCAACGCCTTTGGCGTGAATATACCTCTGATGATGTCATAGTTAGACAATTATTGAATAACTGTTTTACTGTTCCGTCAGCCGCTGCTCATTTCGCTCAGGAGAAAAATTCATGGAAAACGACACGATCGGAATTTCTTGAAGATGTCAAGAAAAGTTGTATAGAATATGGGCACGGTGGATTATGGAACACCAAATACGATTACAATGATGTTATCTCGGTTGATATGGTAGCATGTTATCCTGGAAGTTTTCTTGGATATGGAGCATGTTCTAAATATTTTAAGAGATTCGGACATCCTACACATGACATGACCAGGGTTGCGATAAACGGACCCTTACCAGATTTTGACTTAACAGGATTTGCTCACGTAGAATCATTCGAGTTTAGAGAAGATCTTCATGCGATTACTTATACTTGGTTCGGAAAACATTTTTCAGAGCGATGTTGGGTTCCGATAGTACTATTGCGATATATGCTTGATGCTGGATTTTTAATATCGTTGAGAGTAACTGAAGCGATTATATCGTATAGTTCACAGAAGCAAGTTTGGTTACCAGAACCGGACAGATTTAATATCGATGATACCAGGAAAGAATTCCCTGATATTGATGAAGATAATGTCATTAAAATAAATAAATGCAGGAACGAGCATGATGAAAAACTTGTAAAAGATCTTGGTAGAAAGATAATCGGTAAGTTTACTCAAGGTGGTTCATACGATTATAAACGAACGTGTACAAGATTGATTATGGACGATGCTGAACTAGATTTTATAATCGCTGATACAACGGAGAAAACACATTTATAAACAGATGTAATGCTTATTTATCAGATGGAACAAAACTAGGTACCATTGTGAGCTATCTTGATGGCGACTCGCCACAGTTTACTCATTTAAGATCTTCGATGTTAGCGTACGCTTCGATAAACCTACTATCGATGATAAATAAATTTCCTCGTCACGCTGTCAGAGTCGCTACGGATTCATTTTATGTACACAAAAAATATAAAGATTTATTAAAACTCGGTAATGATGAATGGGGGACATGGAGGATAAAACAAGAAAATATACTTAGTTATTCTGAATCTGCCGATGTTGAAATTGCGGAGACATATTACAAAAATAATAATCAAATATCAAAGTCATCTGCACCATCTGTGTACGATCCTGTATCTAGACATAAGACCGTTTATCTTAATGGGTGTGGTGGTTCAGGTAAAACAACTCGTGCAATTAACTTATTTATGAATAATAACTCAGATATAATTGTTTTGACACCTACACATAAACTTGCTAGAGAAATAAAGCAACGAGGAGTAAAATCATGTACATATCACAGTTTCTTTAGATGGTGCGGAGATACCTGGACTCCATCGCGGATGGGTGAAAAATATATACCCAGGTATATTATATGGGACGAGATATGCACGGTGTCGTTAGAAACACTAAAAACATTTCTTGAATTGGTTGTTATTGAAGAATACTGCTGTGATTATGTGTGGCGATAATGGTCAACCACCACCCTTTGTTGGACAGTCTCCACATGAATGGCTGAAAGAATAATGTAGATTATTATGAAGAAATACATGATGACCATAGAGCTATTGATGAGCCGCTGAAAGAGTTTAAAAGATTAATCAGACTACAGCCAGATAAAATACAATGCGAGATATTGCGTAAAGTAATTGCAGAAACTTCTATGAATGAATTTTGGACTTTATGGAGACCTGCTGATTTGATAGTCGCCAGTAGAAAAATAGTTCGTGATGAACTACAAAAGAAATTATTTACGTTACATAAAGAAAAGTTTCCGGATCTACCCGTACCTTTGTGTTATCGCCCATCAGATACTCGACGACAAAATATTGAAGTTGAAATACCAGGTGCCTTGGTTCCACAGAGGGTACAGAATCTTGTCTTGAATGACATCGTGTTGGTTGCTGTTGATGTTGTTGAGAACGCGTTGAACATGGATAAATCACCATGGACGTTAGGATACGCTATAACAATTCACTCGTCGCAGGGATTAACTATAACTGATACTAGAATCTGGATTGTACATGATCGTATTGAATGGTCGAATTTAGTCTATCTCGCCGTATCTCGAGTCAGGAGAATATCGCAACTGCTTAGGGTTATTGTAGATTACGTAATAACTGAAGAAATCACTAACAATGTCGATATCAATAAAAAATTAGTCAGTTATAAACAGTGTGACAAAAAAAATAAGCGTGACTTTGATCTTGATGCTGAATTTATTATAACACTAAAACAACTACAGAATAATCATTGCGCAAGTTGCAACTGTAATATGTCATGGCAGTGTTTTAATCCAAGACAATTTACCGTAGACAGAATTAATAGTGATCTCGGTCATATACGTGATAATGTGATGTTGACCTGTCTTGAGTGTAATCGACGTCGAGGTTCTGGACGTTTACAAAATTGAGCTTGGTGGTAATTGCGTATCCTCAGGAATTATTTGCAATTGTTCACGTACAAATCCACGTTGAGGGCTGTAGAATCTAGTCTGTATATTGGAGGTCTACCAGTGGATCTAACCACGCTAGAAATTTTATGTGTAGTCACGCTCCAGATAGGATCGGTTGCTCTTTTTTTACCACCTTCAAGTTCGCCAGGTTCATATAAATATCTAACTGTAACATTACCTAATACTGGTTGAGAGAAAGATTCACGTCGTTGTCCGTAGTCATTGCTACGGGGTATATATATTTTTTTGATCGCATTAGAAGGTTTCATGGAAGTTGCACGAGTAATTTCATTATTCAACGCAGCTATCACACTCGGTAATCTTGCAACCCATTCACGAGATCTATCCTTGAGGTCAGTAGATATTTCCTTTGCATATTGGTATCCAAATAACCGCTCAGCAAGTGTTCTATTAAATCGTTCAACGATTGCCTGATCACGATGAATTTCAGTATGTCCTCGTCTGATTTTAACGTTATGTTTCTTCATCAACGATGATACTGCTCCAAGAAATTCTTTACCAGGATCAACTTGTAATAACCGTGGCCATCGTAGACCACCACGTTGATAAATGCGCTCAAACGCAGATGCAACTTCAGATGCTGTCTTTGTTGATAATGGCTCCGCTTCTTTATATCTACTCGCAACATCAACGACAGTTAACGCGTATCTATACGTGTATTGACGTCTACGTGTTTTAATGGTATCGTGTGGTAAAAACAGTATATCCGCTTGATGAACTTCATTAGGAACGCTAACATCAAAATGCGCACACTGAATTATTTTAGGTGGACTTAGGAAGATTTGCCATATTGCCTGTCGTGCTAACCATGATGCAGCAACATCACGTGAAACTTTTGCTGCTTCGGCGAGTTTACTAATCGCTGCTTTACCTCTCCAAAATCCTCTCGGGGAATAATAAACAGATTCCATTATGATAGTTATATAATTAATTACCAGCTCCTAGCACTAGTTTACCTTTCATAGCGGTTTTTACTAGAAAGCTAGCGAGAGATTCTCTGAGAGATTTATTAGGTATAGAATTTAACGCGTGAATCAATTTCACATCTGCGAGATGTCGTTGTTGCAAATCTTTACTTTTATACGCGACATCATGAACGTGACACGCTTGATCAATCTTATTTACTGGATACTCTCCTGGTTTTGGTTGATCTTGATTATCGAGTCTGATATCGAGACGAGTTCCTGGACCACAATAATTATATCCGGGTAAATGTTTCTCACCGGGGTATTTAGCCCATGGAGTTCCTGGTAATTTTCCTAACGAAGCAGCGATATCCCCACCTGTCTTGGATGAAATAAATTTATATTTCTTGGTGCCACATTTCACACACTTACCTGTAAGTGCTCGTCTTTTATTTTTTGTTGTTATTGTCGTTAATTCAGTAGTAGGTGTAAATGCTCTGCATCGAACACAATATAGACTCATATTATTAATTATATGGATATAACTGACTTTTCTGCGACACGACAACAAGAACCAGTAAAGCACCATCCAGCACTTCTGAATTCTATCAGAATTATTATAATAGGCCCATCTGGAAGTGGGAAGACGCAATTATTGCTCAAACTAATAATGAGATGGCTGAATTGGGATAAATTATATTTAATAGCGCCATCTGTAGATGATCAGCGATGTTACGAAGTACTTAAAGATTTTAATGAAAACGCAAAATTGTTGCATGAAGACAGTGAAGTCATAGACTTTATTACTGATATTGATGAAGCGCCATCCTTTGATGATCTGGATGGATTCATTAATAACCTCGTGGTATACGATGATGTCATGCTGGACAAACAATCCAATCCAGCTCGGATATTTTCACGAGGCCGTCACAAAAACACAGACGTGATTTATGTTACACAGCGTTATACACAAATTCCAAAAGTGATCAGGGATAACTGTAACATTTTAGTTGTGTTCAACGGAGTTGATAATCATACGCTGCAAAATATTTATTATACTTGGTGTTCTGGGGACATGGACATGAACAAATTTAAAATTTCTTTTCAAAAGCACAAGCTGCTCCCTTTGGTTTTGTAACAATAAATTTACATGATCCTAGGTCAAGATATCGTAACGGACTTGATACAATTTTTGGATAAAAACCATAGCAGCAGGGAGGGTGAATGACATATGCGTAGTGACCAGATTGTGAAAAAATCAGAAAAAATCTGGTCAATTAGAGAAGTTTTTACTGTTAAGCCAAAAACTTTTTTTTCAGCCTTCGTAGGAACCCTTAAATTTTCAAAATAAAGTCTCTACAAAGTTGTAGGGTCCACCCTCCCTGCTGCTGGTGGTATCAAACATTACGCAATGAGAACCTTCAGGTCTGATCGGCACAGGATCTCCACGCTGCTGGTCAACGAAAAGGGATTGTTAGCCTTTGACGATAAAAGATACTGCACCGATGGCGTTTCAACGCTAGCATTTGGACACAGAAAGATCAGCCAGCTGTGAAATCCTGGAGCGTGAACATACCGTAGTCCAGAACCCACATAGCTTTGCAGGATCTGATCATCATTACATCTATGTTTGTCCCTAGCCCACCTTGGCCTTTACATTAGAATACCGTGGATTCCTAAACTTGGTCCAAAATCTTAATTTTCGTGAACTTGGTCCAGAATACCCGTGGGATTCCTAAAACCTGGTCCAGAAAACGCCATGGCATAAATCCCATGGGTTTCCTGAACTTGGCCCAGAATAACCATTTTTTATTTATTACTTGCTTGTCCGATTCCCACATATCCCTTTACACTAAAATCCCCAATGTGTGGGCTTTTTTAAAGCACGGAACCGGGGTGTCGTCAGGTACGTCGTTCTTTCCCCGCGTGACTATAACGTAAGTAGTACACGTCTGCGTACATTAATGTGAAGCGTGGATGCATTAATATGCTTACCACCCCTCGAGAAAGCCAGTAACTTGCTTTGCAATCAGTAAAGTGTCGTATATGCCAGAATGGGCGTACACGACTCTAATTTAAACGAACGAACGAAAAGACGTACCATTCATCTATAATCCGAAATGATGATAGAAGTTCAACCTTGCAAGACTGGAAAGTTGCAGGAAACAGTTAAAGTCATGGTGGACATAGCGCAGTTACTAGAGCAAGTAGAAGTTCAGTGGTATAGTCTAAGTAGTTTTTTAAGAAGTGGCTGCACTTCAAACAGCAAAGAGCCTCATCAAGGAAGTTGTTGCTGAGGAAGTTGAGAAGATCAAGGCTACATGGACTAAGGAAAGAAAGGGAAAGGAAAACAAGAAAAAACCAAAAAAAACAACAACAAAAAACAACACCCCAAAAAAAAAAACAAGAAGACTTCCACTGCCTGAATGAGAACTGGACCAAGATCCAGGTGAAATTGAGGAAATTTGGAGATCGTGACTGGATCTCTGAGGAAGAAAAAAGATGGTGACGCTCACAGACTCCAAAAAGAGATGGTGGAAGACCTGGAGATCAGGGAGGAAGGAAAAGAAAACCCTTGTCAGGGCCAACAATGTGCGCCTAGAAAAGATACTATTCCAATATTGCTTTAGGTGATGTGTGTGTGTGTGTGTGTGTGTGTGTGTGTGTGTGTGTGTGTGTGTGTGTTTGTGCGTGTGTGAGTGTTTATTTGTTTAATCCTTTGCTCTTACCCTTTCCCGTTGACCCTATAAATCCTTCTGTCCCCATAAACCCTTTTGACCTCATAAACCCTTTTTTGATTCCATAAACCCTTTTTAGGCTAAAGAGCCCCCACCCCCACCCCATCCCCTCATGTTAACCAGCCAATTGTAACACTGTTACCGTTTGAGGCTATAGAATCCCCCGCATGTTAAAACTATGAACCCATTTAACACAGGAGTGTCTCCCACTACATAAAATAGAAGGATTAATGTTATTTCTTGTTTGAGGTTCAAGTGGCCTGTGTTTCTATTTTAAAATCTGTACCCTTTTTCCCGAAGAATGCTGAAATTCGTCTCAGAAATCGACAAGGATGCAGAGAGATATATAACAGTTTCATAAAGTATTTTTGCTAGTGTCCCAAAGCTCAAGAATTTTTTTAATATTAAATTCAATATTCAAAGAGAGAGAGAGAGAGAGAGAGAGAGAGAGAGAGAGAGAGAGAGAGAGAGAGAGAGAGAGAGAGAGATTGGTGGAATAAGGCTCATTCGATTCCATATAAAATTGTTTTGAATATAAAATTGTGGTAGCTCCAGTTTAGAATTAACCACAACATATTCAAAATTGGTTTTGTAGATAATAAATGGTGCTTTTTCTGTAATAGTGAGGAAGAAATGAGGAAACATTTGTTTTGCAGCTGTGTTGTTATGAAACATTTTACTGGTACTTTTGTAGAGATGATATTGGAATATATTTCGAGATTTCTGAAATTTTTTTATTTATTTGGAGATCTAAATGAATCTTGCCAGTCAAATATTATAAATCTAGTATTATTACTAGCAAAATCTGTTTATTGAGATCGAAATTTTCAAAA